>SRSM01000664.1:0-86247 GCA_019593545.1 Apocynum venetum | reverse complement strand
TTTTCCATCATCTGCTTCCTCTGAATTTTCTTGCTAATAGTGGCATGTCACTGTAGTCAAAAATTATCTCCCTCATCTTCACTCACCACTTCTCCATTTCGTATAACCATCACCTTTGCATTAGGACATTGGCCTTGCCTATGTCCATAACCTAAGCCATTTGAAGCACTTCAGATCTCTCAAAGAACCCTAGATTTATCATCCTTAGGCTGTACTTCTGTTGTAGAAACATCTTTACTTTTGTTGCTTCAAATCTGCCCTGCTTGAATCTCCATCTTTGTTGCCTTTCCAATTCGACTTCCATGAAGAAGTAGAAGTCAAACCAGATTTTTTCCTAATCTTCAATTGCTTTTCAACCTTAATTGCCATGTGTACCATATTCTCAAAATCAACATAATGATGCAATTCAACCAGGTTAGCAATGTCACGATTTAAACAGAAAGAAATCGTGCCATAGTAGCCTCCTGTCCTCCTCAATATTGGCTCGAATCATAGCATTTCAATCTCTTGATGATACTCTTCAACACTCTTTGATCATTGGTTCAGTCTCTGTAAAGATTGTACAACTCTCTATAATAATGTTGTGTTACAAATCTACTCCTCATAATTGCTTTCATCTCAAACCATGAAGAGATTGAACCCTCTCCACTCCTACGCCTAGAAGTAGAGAGCTGATCCCACCACACAGTTGCATAATCAGTGAAACCTACAACAGTCGACCTTCTTTCCCAATCTAAATATGCTTCTGGATTGCTCTTGCCTTGGAAAGATGGAATTGTCATCTTGATTGACCCAACTTCCCATCTTTAGATTTTTCTTTGTTGAAACGTGTAGAATATGTGTCAAATTCATCTTCTAATTCGTCTATGAGATTTTGTTTTGTTCCTCCAGATTGAGCACGACTTGAAGTGCCTTGCTCAATTCTCCCCAATCTTTCTTTCATTTCTAGTTGTCACTAGCAAGATCTTCTTGTCGTGACAACACTTTTGCATCATTTCTTATATTGCCTCTGAGGTAAATCTATCTTTTGATTCCATGATGTAAAACCTGCAATAAAAATGTTAGAAAAAGAAAATCCTAAACTAACTCTCCCTCACGTGCTTCACTCGACTGTTTTTGAATCCCTCTATTGATCTCACCAATTTGACCACACACGCCATTCTTTGAAGTTCTTATTTGAGCTAAGCCTTTACAAATCATTAAGAATGAGTTCTTAGTCTCTGATAACCAAAACTCAAACGAAAAGAATGGATCTTTGGTGAAAAGAATGAATCTGTAACTTTTTTTTTTGCCCCAAAACTTGGACTCAAACAACAAGAACGAATTTGATCTTTTTCTCAAACTTGAAATCAACTTTCTCAATCTTTTCTTTTCCGAACTGAAGCAAAAGGATAAGAAGGTTATAGAACAAACCTGTTTCCCCCAACCTAGGCTCTGATACCAAACTGATACGATCCTTACTTATCTATCAAATAAGACCCGTAACAACCTCTTGATACTTTTACCAAAGATCACGAATTAGGAGCCTTTAGTTATCAAACAACTAAGAACCCTGATTATAAGTGGCGAAATTGTAGAGAATTTCAAGGCAAAGCTCTCACAAGAACTTAAGAGAAAAACACAAAATTGTATTCAATCAAAAATCATCTGAATTGTTCCAATTATATATATAGACGAAAGAGTTCAAATACTTGTTTGAATAGAAACTCTACTTATTTAAAAAGAAAATAACCAAATCTACCTAGATTTCCTTATTCAAAAAGGAAAATAAATAACACAATAAATCCAATAGATACCAAATCTGCTAAGATTTCCAAATTCTTATAGAAAACGAATAAACCCTAAATTCCTTATGGTTTGGACGAAATTCCTAAGATTGGTGGTCTTGGAATTCATCTTCTTCTCATTCATATAATTTAATTAAATTCACAAGTTTTGGACAGCCATGCAATTTCCCTCTTGAGCAGATTATCCAAATAACAAATAATAAGCCCATTAAGTGCATCTTGTTTTGTTAGCTCTAGCTCTTGTAATTGGACCTCCATCATAGCTCAAGGATCCAGCTTCTTTTTATTTGTACTTGAATTCCATTTTCATTAATGACATCTCCATGCTTCGCATCAGTATGGCTCCTGCTGAACTAAAAGAATTGAAGAAGCCAATTAGAAGAGTTATTGAGACAAAAATACATTCGTCCTAGTACCTCACCTTGGGCGCACCTGTATTGTTGTCAAAAAGAAAGATGAAATTTGCGGTTATGTATTGATTACAAAGGACTCAATGAGGTAACCATTAAGAATATGTATCCGCTACCACTGATTGATGAACTCTTGGATCAATTACAAGGTGCTGGATATTTTTCAAAGTTGGATTTGAGACAAGGGTATTACCAAATAAGGATTCAAGAATCTGATATCTCAAAGACAGCCAGCCTTTAACACTAGATATGGGCATTTTGAGTTTGTGGTTATGCCATTTGGATTAACTAATGCTCTGGCGGTCTTTATGGATTTAATGAATCGAATCTTTCGACCTTATTGGACAAATTTGTGGTGGTGTTCATAGATGATATTTTAATTTATTCCAAGTCGGCGAGAGAACATAAAGAACATCTAATAATCATTTTGGAAACTCTTCGAACTCAAAAGTTATATGCTAAATTTCCAAATATGAGTTTTGGAGAAGAGAGGTGACATTTTTAGGTCATGTAGTTTCACAAGAAGGTATCAAACTCGATCCTTCTAAAATTGAAACAGTCTTGAAGTGGAAGCAACCCACTACTCCACAAAAATAAGAAGTTTTCTGGGGTTAGTAGGATATTATAGAAGGTTTATTCAAGATTTTTCAAAGATCGTTAATCCATTGACTCAATTGACAAGAAAAAGAGTAGTTTTCAAGTGGAAAATAAATGTGAACAAAGTTCCTAAGAATTAAAGAAACTTTTGACCACTGCACCGGTATTGGCTATACCCAAGGAAGGTGTGAAGTATGAAATTTACACAGATGCTTCTAAGGAAGGATTGGGTGCTGTACTAATGCAAGAAAATAGGGCTATAACCTATGCTTCTAGAAAGTTAAGACCAAGTGAGGAAAATTATCCAACACATGACCTAAAAGTTAGACAGCCATTGTTTTGCTTAAGAAATGGCGACATTATCTATGGAGCAACTTATGAGATATTTACATATCATAAAAGCCTGGAATATCTTTTTACTCAAAAAGATTTAAAATAATGATACAGACCCTCTAGGCGACCAGCCCTAGAACCCAAATCTCAACGGATTAGAAACCCTAATTACACAAAGAGCGAGTTGGAAGAAAGATCAGAATTAGAACCTAAAGGAAACTAAGGCCTTTAAACCCTAATTCAGAGATGTCACAAAGGTTGATCACTCCTTTGATAAGTCCAAGTTCATGCATTCAATCAAGAACACAAGAAAACAAAAGCTAAGACTTTTCCTGAATAATTCTTTTGATTGATATTAATCTCTAAACAATACATAGTTAATGTCCTTAAATAGAAAACACCTAAAAGAAACCCTAAACTAACTTGGACTTGATTACAAGTAGACTGGGCCTAATTATTCTTTAAATAAAAAGTCTTAAAAAAAACATATATGATATTTAGAATCTAAAAGCCCAAAACGAAATTACTCATGATAATCATAACATAAAAGCCCAAAAACAAAATTAAAGAAAAATTCTCTAATTAGCTCGTGCACTCTTGTTGATCTTCCAAATTTAACCCTTGCACACATAGATATGTAACATCTCTTGGTGAAGCTTTGGAATCTTCAAGTTTTGCAGCTTCTTTGTATTAAACATCCATTATCAAACCTTGTAAAGCTTCTTTCATTCTCTTTGTCCTTGCCCTAGTCATTGGACAACCAATTCCATGCAGAGGATCTACATAATATTTGAAATCATCAACTTGCTTGCGAACTTCAGATTGGTCAGCACCTTGATCTCCATTATTCCCCCCTTCCTCGGAAGGATTCGTCCTCGATCTCTTGCATCAAACAAAGATAAATCAGCCACATTAAAAGTAGCACTAACATTACCATAATCACTTGGCAGATCCAGTTTGTAAGCATTATCATTGATTCTCTCCAAAACTTGAAAATGACCATCTCCCCTAGGCTGCAATTTTGATTTCCTTTCGTAAGTGCACCCAAACCCAATCTCCAGGTTGGAAAACAACTTTCAAACGCCCCTTGTTGGCTTGCTTGGCATATTGCTCATTCCTCCTTTCAATGTTATCTCGAACCCTTGCATGCAATTCCTTCACAAAATCTGCCTTTTTCTTTCCATCAAGATTAGCATGCTCATTAGCAGGTAAAGGGAAAATATCCAAAGGAGTTAAAGGGTTAAAGCCATAAACAACCTCAAAAGGAGAATAGGAAGAAGTAGAATGAACAGTCATATTATATATATGCAAACTCAATATGTGGCAAGCACTTCTCCCATTACTTTAAGTTCTTTGAATGATAGCACACAACAATGTAGTGAGTATCCTATTAACTACTTCAGTTTGTCCATCTGTTTGAGGATGTGCAACAGTAGAAAACAAGAGTTTAGTGCCTAAATTATTCCACAAAGTGCGCCAAAAATGACTTAAGAACTAACATCTCTATCACTGACAATTGTCTTTGGTAACCCATGCAAACGAACCACTTCCTTGAAGAACAAATCAGCAACATGTGTTGCATCATTGGTTTTAGAACATGCAATAAAGTGAGCCATCTTACTAAACTTATCAACAACAACAAATATGCTATCCTTTCCACTTTGAGTCCTGGGCAATCCTAGAACAAAGTCCATAGATATATCAATACAAGGTTGATTGGGCACAGGTAAAGGGGTGTACAATCCATAAGGTTTAACCTTAGATTTTACTTGACTACATGTAATACACTTATCACAAATAGATTGCACATCAAGCTTCATTTTAGGCCAATAAAAATGCTCACGCAAAAAATCTAAAGTCTTTTGAACTCCAAAGTGACCCATCAAACCTCCACCATGACTTTCCCTAACAAACATCTCACGAACAGAACAAATAGGCACACACAGTTGTCTTTTTTGAACAGAAATCCTTCATGCCTATAGAAATCACCAAACGCACACTTACCACGTGCATTCCATGCTTGACTGAAATCAAAATCATTAGCATACAAATCCTTAAGCAATTCAAACCAAGCAATTTAGTTTGCAAGGAAGTAAGTAATACGTACCTCCTGGACAATGCATCAGCCACAACGTTTCCTTCCCATGCTTGTACTTGATTACATAAGGAAACGTTTCTATAAACTCTAGCCACTTAGCATGTCTCTTATTAAGCTTACCTTGGGTCTTCAGAAACTTCAAACTCTCATGATCAGAATGAATAATGAATTCCCTGACCACAGGTAATGCTGCCATGTTTATAGAGTTCTGACTAATGCACAAAGCTCCTTGTCATAAGTAGGATAGTTTAATGTTGCCCTACTTAACTTTTCACTAAAGTAAGCAATAGGTTTTGGAATCCTGCATCAAAACAGCCCCTATTCCAATCCCAGATGCATCACATTCTATTTCAAAAGCTTTGTCAAAGTTAGACAAACTCAGCAATGGTGCATTAGTTAGCTTATCTTTGAAAGTGTTAAAATCATTTCATGCACTTCACCCCACTTAAAAACAACATTCGTTTTAAAAGTGCGGCAATGGAACTGAAACCTTAACAAACCTTCGATAAAAACTTGCCAAACCATGAAAACTTCTCAGCTCGTTCACATTCTTAGGTGTAGGTCAGTCCCTATTGCCCTTACCTTCTCTTCATCTACACTTATTCCCTGCGAACTAACAACATATCCAAGAAAGACAACAGATTCCATGCAAAACGTGCACTTCTTAAGATTAGCATATAATTGGTGCTCCCTTAACACACTAAAAACGGCATGCCAAATGTTTCACGTGTTCATCCAAACTTTTGCTGTATACTAAAATATCATCAAAGTAAACTACACAAATTTTCCCATGAAAGCACGCAAGACATGATTCATTAATCTCATGAATGTACTAGGTGCATTAGTTTAAACCAAAAGGCATTACTAACCACTCATACAATCCATGTTTAGTTTTAAATGCAGTCTTCCATTCATCGCCTTCTTTCATGCGAATTGATGATATCCATTCTTTAAATCTATCTTAGAAAACAATTTAGAGCCATGCAATTCATCTAACATATCATCTAAGCGAGGGATAGGGTGTCTATAGTTACCGTTATCTGTTAATGGCTCGACAATCCACACACATGCGCCATGCTCCATCTTTCTTTGGAACTAAGATAACAAAAACTGAACATGGGCTAAGACTCTCCCTTAAAAATCCTTTTTGCAGCAGCTCATCCACTTGCCTTGTTTCTTCTGGAATAGCTCTATAGCTGGTCTGTTAGGTATGGCAGAAACCAGGTATAAAAGTCTATTTGATGCTCAATGCCTCTAAAGGGAGGTAATCCATGGGGAATCTCCTCAGGAAATAGATCTTCAAAGTCCTGCAACAAAGACACAACAACACTAGGCAAAGATGAATTAAGGTTACTAGTAGAAAGATAAAAATCCTTGTACATAAGTACAAGTATTGTTTTCCTTGCCATCATTACACTCTTAACCTCATGTTTTTCTGCAAAAACACTAATTCTTTTTCTTCCCCCTCCTCTCTTTTTGCACTCTCTTGCTATTCTAATCTGGTCTTCATAAGCTTGCAAAGGTCTGATAGGGGCTAATACAACTTTTCGATTGTTCATGACAAAAGAATATCGATTTTTGTACCCATCATGCAACACCTTCCTATCAAATTGCCATGGACGCCCAAGCAAAATATGACCAGCATGCATGATACGAACTCCGCCTTAACCTGTAGAACGAAACCCAAATCAATAAAGTCGTCCAAGAATCGTTTCTAGATGGATGCTATGGTGGAACCGCGACCTATTGCTTATATGACAAGACCTTGGTATAAGAAAGACGCCACAATCAACCACCAAACATTGATTGATAAGTCAAGAAAGAATGTTCTTCAAAGAACCAAAGATAAATGATATCTACATCTTTATTGATAAACTGATATTCTCCTTACAAAGTATTATATGAATGGTATTTATAATAGTAAAACCCTAAATAATTAAGAAAGCAAATTAAAAAAAATCTAGAACTCCTAAATCACTAAGGAAATCATATTACAAATTATATTGGAAACTACTGAAATTTATTATATAAAATCTTCCAATCCTATTTAACATAGAAAATCTTCAAAGCATCCACCAAATTTTCGTGCATATTACATAAGGAATCAAATTAGACTTTGAGTTGAACTCCAAGAATGAAACACCATAAGATAGTTGACAGTTTGACCTCCAACTTGATTTGGATTCATCTCGGACTTTCTAAGTACGAAAATTCTTCAAAATTAGCAACTAAAACCTCTTTGAACCTTTTCTCATCAATGCATTGGTGCCACATCGCAAAGAACCTCATCCTTGCACTTGCCAATTGAGAACAAAACTCAAATTTGCTTGTTCACTTTCACTTCTCCAAATCATTTAACCACTGTAATTTGTATGGTTTTGGATGCCTCATGGTTTGCAATTTCAATTTTTCTACCAACAAAGTACTAGAAACATTAGTATAACTCCCACTATCAATAATTAGAGTGCATACCTTGTCCTTCACATGGCATCTTGTGTGAAAAATATGCTCCCGTTGCTCCTCATCCTTAGGTTGTATGCTTAATGCTCTCCTTGTAACCACTCATACAATCCATGCTTAGTTTTAAATGCAGTCTTCCATTCATCTCCTTCTTTCATGCGAATCTGATGATAACCATTCTTTAAATCTATCTTAGAAAACAATTTAGAGCCATGCAATTCATCTAACATATCATCTAAGCGAGGGATAGGGTGTCTATACTTTACCGTTATCTTGTTAATGGCTCGACAATCCACACACATGCGCCATGCTCCATCTTTCTTTGGAACTAAGAGAACAGGAACTGAACATTGGCTAAGACTTTCCATTAAAAATCCCTTTTGCAGCAGCTCATCCACTTGCCTTTGTTTCTTCTGAATTAGCTCTATAAGCTGGTCTGTTAGGTATAGCAGAACCAGGTATAAAGTCTATTTGATACTCAATGCCTCTAAAGGGAGGTAATCCATGGGGAATCTCCTCAGGAAATAGATCTTCAAAATCCTGCAACAAAGACACAACAACACTAGGCAAAGATGAATTAAGGTTACTAGTAGAAAGATAAACATCCTTGTACATAAGTACAAGTACTGTTTTCCTGCCATCATTACACTCTTAACCTCATGTTTTTCTGCAAAAACACTAATTCTTTTGCTTACTTCTTTTTCTTCCCCCTCCTTCTCTTGTTTGTTCACTTTCTCTCCATTCTTTTTCTTAATATCACTCGCTCTCCTTTTATTTTCTTGCTCATATTTTCTCTCTCTCTCCTTTTGCACTCTCTTGCTATTCTAATCTGGTCTTCATAAGCTTGCAAAGGTCTGATAGGGGCTAATACAACTTTTCGATTGTTCATGACAAAAGAATATCGATTTTTGTACCCATCATGCAACACCTTCCTATCAAATTGCCATGGAAGCCCAAGCAAAATATGACCAGCATGCATTGGTGCCATATCGCAAAGAACCTCATCCTTGTACTTGCCAATTGAGAACAAACTCGAATTTGCTTGTTCACTTCACTTCTCCAGAATCATTTAACCATTGTAATTTGTATGGTTTTGGATGTCTCATGGTCTGCAATTTCAATTTTTCTACCAACAAAGTACTAGCAACATTAGACAACTCCCACTATCAATAATTAGAGTGCATACCTTGTCCTTCACATGGCATCTTGTGTGAAAAAATATGCTCCCGTTGCTCCTCATCCCCATTATCCTTAGGTTGTATGCTTAATGCTCTCCTTGTAACTAGCAAATCTCCATGTACTGGTTCTTCCACTTCAACATCAGAACCTTCTTCCAATGGTGGATCTCATCATCACTGAGATTTCACCATCTGCCCTTACAACCATAACCCTTTGTTGGTACATTCTGAAGCAATATGTCCGAATCCTTGGCACTTAAAAACACTTAATATCAGTGATCTAGAAAGTGGTTTAGATTCAAATTTAATTTCGGAATTACCTTAGAGGAATCGAAACAGAATTCTTCAACTTTGCTTCGTCTTTTGTTTTCAATCCAGCTTTGTTGTCCTTCCAATTTGATGCAGAACCATAGGACGAGCTAGATCTGAATCTCTTTGCTTTGATTTGCTTTTCACATTTAATAGCCTTGTGCAATAAATCCTCCATCTCTACATAATGTTGCAAGTCAACCACAATCAGCAATTTCCTATTTAATCCACCAATGAATCTAGCCATTGTTGGCTTAACTATCATCTATGTTTGCTCTAATCATGGCGATTTCCATCTCCTTGTAATATTCCTCCACACTTTAGATCCTTGAACCAGCCCCTGCAACTTTCTATACAAATCTCTATAGTAATGGCTGGGTATGAATCTTTGTGCATCACTGTCTTCATCTCTTCCCATGACTGAATTGGTCTTTCACCATTCCTGCGTCTATTGATCACCAATTGATCCCACCATATGCTTGCATAATCTGTAAACTCCACAGCCGCTAATTTTACTTTCTTTCCTCGGAGTAATTATGGCAATCAAATACATGCTCATCTTTTCTTTCCCAATCCAAATACAATTTAGGATCATTCTTTCCTTGAAAAGGCTGGGATTTTCATCTTTATGCTGCCTATATGTTGTCCCTCTTGAAATTGAATTCTGTTTTGTCTATGACTTGTCCTTTCCAATCAAATCAGCTCTTCTTCTCATCAGTTTCATGTTTTGTTTTCGAAAACAGAAGAGGATTCAATTCTCTCATCTAGCATTCAACAATTTGAATTGATCTTGGACAGCTTGATACAATTCATGTCGCATCATGTGATTCTCTCCTCTCCTTACTCATGTTAAACCTGTTGGTAAAGGAAAAGAAAAAAAAATGTTGTTCCTCACACTCACCTCACGTGTTTGCACTCAATCAGATAGATAACCTCGTGTTCACTCTTTTTTGGCTTTTTCTTTAATGATATTCACTCTTCTTTTACACTCAAAAACCCTAGCTGCCTCCTTTATGTTCTTAACAAATCACAACTCAACAAATTCAAAGAAGCAGATAGCGACAATCTCAAAAACAAGTGTTTAAGACTTAGTTGTAAAGCAATTTAGATATTTGAAAATCAAAGATGACCAACTCTATAGAAACAAGAAAAATAATAGAACTTCAAACAGAAGCAAAAGAATATGAAAGAAACCACAGAATCAGAAATTGTGGAAATCCCAAAACACACGGAGATAGCTTGTCTTGTTCTTTCCATTCTTCCCTTTTTTTTTCGTTTTTTTGTTTGCACGATTTTTTTTAATCAGAAACAAGGTCCATAAGATTCATAAAGATAAGAGAAACGAATTTCACAAATAACTCAAAATCAATAGCAAGATCAATATTTCAAGAATTTAGATCAAGAGTCAATCAAAATCAAAATTTTATAAGACAAGTTCTGAACAGTGCAAGAATTCAATTCAATTCTCCCTTTCTCAGATTGTAAACTTTTTTTTTATTTTTTACTCGAACTGAATAACAAAGATCAGATTTTTTTTTTATAAATTAAGATATCAAGAAACGAAAATAAAGGCGATAAACAAACTTCCTCGGAACCAAAGCTCTGATACCAATTGATACGGACTCTGGCGACCAGCCCTAGGAACCAAATCTAACGGTTAGAAACCCTATTACACAAGAGACGAGTTGAATAAAGATCAGAATTAGAACTAAAGGAAACTAAGACCTTTAAACCTCAATTCAGAGACGCCACAAAGGTTGATCACTCCTTTGATAAGTCAAGTTCATGCATTCAATCAAGAAAACAAAGCTAAGGCTTTCCTGAATAATTATTCTGAATGATGTTGATTCCCAAACAATACATAGAGTTAATGTCCTTAAATAGAAAACACCTAAAAGAAAACCCTAAATGACTGGGCCTGATTACAAGTAGATTGGGTCTAATTATTCTTTAAATAAAAAGTCTAATAAAAAATATAATCTGATATTAGAATCTAAAAGCCCTAACGATATTACAATGATAATTAATACATAAAAGCACCCAAAACGAAAATTAAAGAAAAATCTCTAATTAGCCGTGCACTCTTGTTGATCTTCCGATTTAACCCTTGCACACATATAATGTATATCTCTTTTGGTGAAGCTTGGAATTTCAGTTTTCAAATTCTCATACTGAAATCCATTATCAAACCTTGTAAAGCTTCTTTCATCCCTCTGTCATTGGACCACACAATCAATGACGAGGATCTAATAATATTTGAAATCAATCAACTTGGTTGCGAACTCAGATGGTCAACACCTGATCTCCACTAAGGAAAGTCAATCGCTTCTTTAGTGTGAATGGAGCTGCATGGAAATATCCATCTAAAAGCATTGAAAAGCGTGACAGCAACTATCTTTCTATCTCTTCTTAAAAAGTTTGTATCATACTAATCATGAAAGCTGAAGTATTGAAGGGATAAAATAAGTTGAATCATATGAAGCATTTTAGGAGTGAGCAAAACATAGCCCCTAAAGGATCAGTTTTCAGCTTGGTCACAAGACGAGCACTAAGCATCCAATCCAAGAGGATGAGGTACAACGTGAAAACATATTTCATACTAACTGCTTCATACATGATAAATTGTGTAGCATGATCATTGATGGAGGTAGTTGTACTAATGTTATTAATGCTAGTTTAGTGATAATTGAGATTGAAAACAACTAAACACCCTAATCCCTATAGATTGCAATGGCTGAACAATACTGGATATCTTAGGGTTACAAGGCAATCATTGGTATCTTTCTCAATTGCACGTTATTCTGATCGAGTTTTATGTGATGTTCCTATGCATGCTACTCATATATTATTGGGATGACCTTGGTAGTATGATAAACGAGTAATGCATGATGGCTTCACTAATCGATATTCTTTTGTGATGGATGGGCGACCTATTAAGTTGATGCCCATGTCACCTAAAGAGTTGATGATCAGAAAATATTGAGTAATGTGAGAGTGCACAAAAGAAAAAGAAGATGCACGAGCAAAAGGAGAGCTGTGAAAAAAGCCATGAGAGGCGTGAGAAAAGAGAGGAAAAAGGAGAGGAAACAAAGGGGATGTGCCATGAGGAAAAGAATCATGAGAGGGCACATGCAAAAGGAGAGAATAGTGTGGAGTGGCAAAACAAGAGGTAAGAGGCAGTTTCTATGCAAGAGAGGGTGAGGTCCGAAAGGCCTATCTATCTAGGCAATTCAAATGAGCAAATTTAACTATTTCTTCTAACCCAGATATCTCTTCTCTTCCTAGTTCTTTTCAAACTTTGTTGCAGGAATTTGAAGAATTGTTTCCCAAAACTATGACAGAAGGATTGCCACCGCTTAGAGGGATTGAACACCAAATTGACTTTATTGCTGGAGCACAAATTCCAAACCGACCAGCTTATAGAAGCAATCTTGAATAAACAAAGGAGTTACAAAGGCAAGTGAATGAATTGTTGTCTAAGGGTTTGATCAAAGAAAGTATGAGTCCATGTGCAGTACCCGTGTTGTTGGTGCCTAAAAAAGATGGTTCTTAGCGAATGTGTGTTGATTGTAGAGCAATTAACAAAATTACGGTAAAGTATCGCCACCCTATTCCTCGTTTAGATGATATGTTAAATGAATTGCATGGTGCCTGCATATTCTCTAAGATTGATTAATAGTGGTTGTCATCAAATTCATATGAGAATTGGAGATAAATGGAAAACTGCTTTTAAGACAAATATGGTTTATATGAATGGTTAGTTATGTCTTTTGGATTAACTAATGCACCTAGCACTTTCATGAGATTAATGAACCATGTTTTACGTAGCTTTATTGGGAAATTTGGTGTTGTCTACTTTGATGATATACTTGTGTATAGCAAGTCACTTGATGAGCATATTTTGCATGTTAAAGCTGTTTTTTGTGCTTTGTGAGAACAAAAGTTGTATGCTAAGTTTGCTAAATGTTCATTTTGTGTGCCTAAAGTTATATTTTTAGGATCTGCTGTTAGTCAGCATGGAATTGAAGTAGATAATGAAAAGGTTAAAGCTATTGAAACCTGGTCCACACCTAAGAATGTGGGGGGAAGTTAGAAGTTTTCATGGTTTGGGCAAGTTTTTTATAGGTGATTTGTGTAAGTATTTTTTAGCATTGCTGCCCCTTTAATTGAAGTCATAAAAAAAATGTTGGATTTAAATGGGGGGGGATGAACAAGAAAGAGCATTTTAACATGGTATTGTGTGCTGTCCTTTTGCAAGGAGGAAAGCCAATCTCTTATTTTAGTGAAAAGCTGAATGGTGCTGCATTGAAGTATCCAACTTATGACAAAGTGATGTGTGCTTTAGTAAGAGCATTGGACACATGGAAGCACTATCTTCCTAAGGAATTTGTTATCCGTACAGATCATTAGAGCTTGAAGTATTTGAAGGGACAAAATAAGTTGAATAAACGACATGCTAAATGGAGTGAATTCATTGAATCGTTTCCATACATCATCAAGTACAAGAAGGGAAAGCAAAATGTTGTTGCTGATGCTTTGAGTCGAAGGTATGCACTTATTACTACTTTAGATGCTAAATTGCTAGGCTTTGAGCATATTAAAGAATTGTATGAGAAAGATAGTGATTTTAGTAATGTTTATAATGCATGCGAGAATACTGGTTTTGATAAGTTCTATAGGCATAATGGTTATCTATTTCGCATGAGACAACTTTGCATTCGTAAGTGTTCTATGCGATTACTTTTGATTTGTGAAGCACGTGAAGGGGGTTTAATGGGACACTTTGGCATATCCAAAACTTTAGATGTTTTGCAGGAGCGCTTCTTTTGGCTTTAATATGCGATCATATGTTTCTAAGTATTGTGCTAATTGTATTACATATTTGCAAGCTAACTCTAAAGTGCATCCACATGGTTTATACACACCATTACCTGTGTCACATACACCTTGGATAGATGTTTCTATGGATTTTGTTCTTGGTTTACCTAGAACTAGACGTGGATTTGATGGTATATATGTTGTAGTTGATAGGTTTTCTAAAATGGTACACTTCATTCCATGTCATAAAACTGATGATGCTTCACATGTTGCTGATTTGTTCTTTAAAGAAATAGTTTGTTTGCATGGTATGCCTAAATCCATTGTGAGTGATAGAGATGCTAAATTTTTATCTTACTTTTGGAAAACTTGTGGGAAAAATTGCTGTTTAGTACTACTTGTCATCCACAAACATGAGGTAGTGAATAGAACTTTGAGACAATTATTGAGAGCTATCATTAAAAAGAATCTGAAATTATGGGATGATTGTTTACCTAATGTAGAGTTTGCATATAATAGGAGTGTGCATTCCTCCTCATTATTCACCTTTTGAGATTGTTTATGGTTTTAATCCTTTAACACCATTAGATTATCTCCTTTATCTTTGGATGAACAAGTTAATTTTGATGGAGCTAAAAAGGTAGAATACGTGAGAAAAATTCATGAAACAGTCAAGCAAAATATTGAGAAAGAAATCAGCAAGTGATGACTCAAAGAAATCATGGAAGTAAGAAGTGATTTTTGAGCCTGGTGACTGGATATGGTTGCATTTGCGCATGAAAAGTTTCCTAAGCAAAGGCATTCAAAATTCAACCAAGAGGAGATGGTCCTTTTCAAGTTGTTGCAAGGATCAATGACAATGCTTACAAATTAGCTCTTCCTGGTGAGTATAATGTTAGTGCTACTTTTAATGTTTCTGATTTACTTCCTTTCGATTATACAGGTAATGATTGAAGGGCGAATCCTTTTGAGGAAAGGATTGATGCGGAGTATGGAGAGTGTCATTAATGAAAATGGAGTTCAAGTGCAAATAAGAAGAAGTTGGATCCTTTGAGCTATGAGGAGGTCCAATTACAAGAGTTAGAGCTAAACAAATGAAAGATACACTTAATGGGCTTATTATGTGTTATTTGGATAAATTGCTCATAGGGAAATTGCATGGGCTGTCAAGACTTGTGAATTTAATTAAATTTGATACAAATGAGAAGAAAGATGAATTCCAAGACCACCAATCTTAGGAATTTCGTCATACCATAAAGAATTTAGGGTTATTCGTTTCTATAAGAATTGGAAATCTTAGCAGATTGGTATCTATTGGATTTATTTGTTGTTTTTATTGGTATCTCTTAAAGTTTCTTGTGAGAGCTTGTCCTTGAAATTCTCTAAGAATTTCGCCACTTATAATCAGGGTTCTAGTTGGTTTGATACTAAAGGCTCCTATTTCGTGATCTTTGTGGTAAAAGTATCAAGAGGTTTGTACGGGTCTTGTTTGATAATAAGCAAGATCGTATCACATACAATAAGGAGTCTTTGATATTGGTTGAGATTCAGATTGAAGTTCTATAGTGAATTCTATTTCTCGTTCGTAACTCTGTCAGTTTTCCAGAAACACATCCAAGTATTAGTCACTATAGGGACTTTCTTAATTCTGGAATCTTTCCTCATCATTCATGAGATAGGCCAATATCCAAAACACCCTTTCCGCAATTGCTTCACAACTCTGAGACTTTAAATATAGTGTTCACTCTTTTTATTCATTGATATTTCATCAGAGCACTTCCTGGCTTTCCAATCTTCAAAACTTTCTTTCTACAGTCAATTTGGGCATAATGGTTGGATAACCAATCCATCCTAAGATCACAAATCATACCCACTAAAGGTAGCACTATCAAATTTCCAGAAAACTATTCCCCCTATTCTTATATCACTATCCTTACAGCTTAACTCTGTAATTGCTGTTCAGCAATTGGTGTAATATCTTTCACCTCATATTTTAGAGCTTAGGTGAAACACCAATTTATCAACAAGTTGGGGAGTCACAAAAGAAAGTGTAGCTCAGGGTCTATAAAGTAAAAGCATAAGTGTTGAAAACTCGAAGCGTACCTTCAATTACATTAGTATTCGGTGTGTCATCTTCATTCAAAAAAAACACCCTGCTTGCACTTGCAGTTTCTTTCTTTCGATCCTATCATTTGCACCTGTGGCATTATTAGTTGATTTCTGACAATAGATCCTTGAGGGTTATTTTCATGAACCTGTGTCCAGCTTTCCCAAATTTAAAACACAATGATATTTGGAATAGCATACATTTCTGTATGTCCAAGTTTATGGCAATAGGTGCAAATGACCTGGTGTTCTCTCTTCCTTGACCAATCTTGACATTAGTTTCCTGTCTCTTGCTAAAAAGTTTCTTTGTTGCCACTGTTTATGTGCCCATCTTTCTGCTAGATGAATTTGCCCAGAACGTGATATTCCTTGATTTCTTAAAACCATATCTTGATTCTCGGTTATTGTGGCTGCTTCTATTCTGTGGCAAAGGTGCTAAGGCTCTCTGATGTTCACCCCTCAATCCTTTGATGATTGTCTTGTCTTGTTTCCTCGTATTATTAATCGTAGGCAATACTTTGACAATTTTGTAAATTGAGCAGCACATATTGACTCCATCAATTTCCTTGTCGGAGAGTTTGAAATTCATCCTCTCTTTCTCCACAATCAATGTGGGATATATCTCTTTCTTGTTTTCCTCAACAAATTCATTCCAATGTCCAACTTGCCTTGTCTCACTTTTTGGTTCCACCAATCTTTGCAGCCCCTCTAAGCTTAAATGCTTCAAAATTAACTTTTCTTGACTCAATATTTCAAGGTCTTAAAGATATCCTCCATTGTTCAATCCATCTCTCAGCTCTTGATCTTGTTCTACTTCCATTCATAATGCTGAGTGAAACTTTAGAAATCTCTCCAATGCCACGTCTTCATCCCTTCTAACATTAGGATTGCAATTGGATTATTATGGCCAAGATTTCTATCACACCATTATTCTGTCCCACATTGGGTAATAGCTTCATTAGAAGCTTGGGAACTTCTATTTCCATTGTTCACATTTCTAGATTTTGGCTTGACTAGGAAGGTTTCTATATTAGGTTCAATAGTTTGAGGTAGAGGATTCCTCCTTGTGCTCTTTTTGAACTCATGTTGCCATATTCCTAGATATAATAATAATAGACAAAAATATGAGAAGAAAACACATAAAATTCATATAAACATAGCATATTTTTTTGCAAAACATAGCACACATAGTTTAGTCATATTTACTAGAAATACAAAACAATATAGCTCCACTACTATTTCTCATATAATAGGCAGTAGCTACAACAACACAATTTTACACAGAGCATTTTATAAACTTTCATCCATTCGTAGCTTCAAGCTTGAGAAAATACTATGATGACCCACCAAGTATTCCATGCGATCAAATTCTTCCTTGAACTTCCTAGTATTGTAACGAATCAAGCCCCTCAAATTGTTCATTGCATTGGTCTTAGTATTCAAGGAAGATGGAGATTCCAATCAGAGGCGGGTCATCCTAGGAAATTATTGCATTGGATTGAAGCATTCTCTTCCATTCAAGTAAAGGAAGATTTGAAGCAAACAAAAGTCAAGAGTGTTCTACAACAAAAGTACAACCTAAGGATGATAAATCTAATGGTTTTGAGAGATCTGAAGTGCTTCAGATGCTGAGATATGAACAGGAAACCCATGTCCTACTGCAAGGTAATGTTATACGAAATGGAGAAGTTGAGTGAAGATGAGGGAGATAATTTTGACTACAGTGACATGCCACTATTAAGCAAATTTAGAGGAAGCAGATGATGGAGAGAAACAGCCCCTGAATGAATCAGTTTTCAGCTTGGTCACAAGACGAGCACTAAGCATCCAATCTAAGGAGATAAGGTACAACGTGAAAACAATTTCATACTAGAGCTTCATACATGATAATTGTGTACATGATCATTGATGGAGGTAGTTGTACTAATGTTGTTAATGCTATTTAGTTTAATATGGGATGACAACAACTAAACACCATAATCCCTATAGATTGTAATGGTGAACAATACTGGAGATCTTAGGGTTACAAGGCAATCATTAATATCTTTCTCAATTAGATGGTATTCTGATCGGGTTGTATGTGATGTTGTTCCCATGCATGCTACTCATATATTATGGGACAGACAACCTTGGCAAATTATAGACAAGTTAACATGATGGCTTCACTAACCGAAGTCGCTTTTGTGATGGATGGGCGACCATTAAGTTGTTCCCTGTGCACCATCACTAAGAGAGGTTGTTTGAAGATCAGAAAATTAAGTGGATTGTGAGAGATGACAAAAGAAAAAGAAATGCACGAGCAAAAGGATAGTTGTGAGAAAAAGCCATGAGAGGTACTGATAAAAGGAGGAAAGAAAAAAGGAGAAGAAAACAGAGGGCATGTGCCATGACGGAACAATAATTTTGAGAGGGGCACATGCAAAAGGAGAGAATAGTGTGTAAAAAGTGGCAAACAAGAGGATAAAAAAGCAGTTTTCTATGCAACAAGGGGTGAGGTCTGAAGGCATATCTATCTAGGCAATCTATGACTTCTTTGGTATTCAAGGAGATGAATTAACTATTTCTCTAACCCAGAATCTCTCTTCTCTCCTAGTTTCTGAGTAGATGAATGCACACTCCTATTATATGCAAACTCTACATGAGGTAAACAATCATCCCATGATTTCAGATCTTTTTAATGATAGCTCATAATTTGTCCCAAAGTTCTATTCACTAGTCAGTTTGTGGATGATAAGTTGATGAGAAAAGGTTCAAAGCAAGTTTTAATTGTAATTATTGAAGAATTTTCGTGCGCTTAGAAAAGCCTGCGAAGATAACCAAATCAAACTATCTTACGGTGGGCTTCATTCTTGAGTTCAAGTGAACAAAGTCTTATTGATTCTTTATGAAGATGCACGAAAATTTGGGTGGATGCTTTGAAGATTTATAGATAAATTTCAGTAGCATTCCAAATATAATTTGTAATCTGATTTCCTTATGATTTAGGAGTTCTAGATTTTTTTAAAAAAATTTGCTTTCTTAATTATTTGAGGGTTTTACTATTATAAATACCATTCATATAATACTTGTAAGGAGAGATACAGTTTATCAATAAAGATGTAAAGATTATTTCTCTTGGTTCTTGAAGAACAGTCGTTCTGGACTTATCAAGCAATACGTGGGGTTGATTGTGACAATCTTTTTATAACAATTGATTTGTGACGATCAAGTGTATTGATAGTCATTATAGAGCATGGGTAGCAGTTCCACATCAGACACACGTTATAAATGATTCTTGGAACTTTAGATGATTGGGTTTCGTTCTACAGGTTAGGATGGGGTTCGTATCAAATTAGTCCCAATTTCGCCACAAAGTTTTCAAAGTAAGATCAAAAGTTAGCATTTTTATCACTCATAGTGGGAGTTAGGCATACCGTCCAAACGAACTATTCTTAAAGAAAAAAACAGCAACATGCCATCATCACTTTTATGACATGGAATGAGTGTGCCATTTTAAAAAACCGGCAACTCCAAATACTATCAAATACATCAAATCCGAGAGTGTAGGTGTAGGAAACCAAGAACAAAATCCATAGAAAACATTGATCCAAGGTGCATGCGACAAAACAAATATGGTGTATATAAACCATGAGGATGCACTTTAGACTTAGCTTGTAAACATGTAATGCAATTAGCACAATACTTAGAAACAATCTCATGGCATATTAGGCCAAAAGAGAGGCTCTGCAAACACATCTAAAGTCTTGAATATGCCAAAAATATACCATTAAACCAACTTCATGTGCATCACGAATCAAAGTTAATTGCATTGAAGACTTAGGAATGCAAAGTTGTCTCATGCGAAAGTAAGTAACCATTATGCTTATAGAACTTATCAAAACTTGCATTCCGCATGCATTATAAACATTGCTAAATCGTGTATCTTCCTCATACAATTCTTCAATATGCTCAAAGCCTAGCAATTTAGCATCTAAAGTGGTAATAAGTGATACCTTCTACTTAAAGAATCAGCAACAACATTTTCCTTTCCCATCTTGAAATTGATGATGTATGGAAACGATCAACGAATTCATTCTAATTTAGCATGTCATTTATTCAATTTTTTTGTCCCTTCAATACTTCAAGCTCTCATGATCAGTAGGTAACAAATTTCTTAGGAAGAAGATAGTGCTGTCATGTTTCCAATGCTCTTATTAAAGCATACATCACTTTGTATCCAGCACCATTCCAGTTTTCACTAAAATAAGCGATTGGCTTTCCTCCTTGCAAAAGGACAGCACCAATACCCACTCCCGAAACATCACATTCAATTTCAAAAGTGTTATCAAAATAAGGTAAATCAAGAAATAGGAGCAAAAGTAATTTGCCTTTAATGGTTAAATGCTTCTTCTTATATCATCCCCTTAAATCCGATATTTTTTTGATAACTTCAATTAGGGGCAACAAGCGCTAGATAAAATTTAACAAACTGTCTATAAAAAATTGCCAAACCATGAAAACTTCTGAAAGTGACTTCCCTGACATTGGGGCCTTAGGATTTCAAGAGATTAACGCCTTTTAAATTAGTTACGTAAAAGGTCCAGGTTGACGAACAACGTGCCTAAAAATTGAACTTTTAGGGCACACAACAACAACACAAACTTCGCAAACTTAACGCACTACAATTGTGTGTTCGTCGACGGCTGAAACAGCACAAAACAGCTTTTCACAATGCAAGAGAATATAAGTGGTCATCAAGTGATTTGCGTTACACGTAGTATTACATCACAAAGAAGCCACCACAGAATTTCCCACAGAAAATCTCGCCAACATGGTTCTGAATCTCATGAAAAGTACGAGGTGCAATTTATTACCAAATCCATAACGAATCATGTCATCATAAAAACCATAATTGTTGTCTTAACAAAACAGTTTTCTTTCAATAATTGGGGTTATCATTCATCTTCATCATCTGCATGGACGAAGTACTATGATTAAACACAGTCAATATATAATTCAATCTTAGAAGAATATCAGGACATTATTCAGGCTGAGGGCAATGCTAGACATTATCATTTAAGCCGCGGGATAGGGGTGGGCGATACTGAAATAAGGTTTGGACCATAAGGTGGCTAAATTGCTGCGACAGATCACACCATTCCGCCAACCAGTATCTCTTTCTCTTAGAGGATTATGCAGACGACACGGCACATGGACTCAGACGTGTTCTCCGACTCAACCCAGGCCCTTTAGCTAGGCAAGGACCAGTCATCCACGTGCCTGGTGTAACAAATCGTGGTTGCGTCACTGGTCATGTGGGCTCCTCTTTAGTATTAGCCTGGGCCTCCTCCCTTCGGCTATCTTTGCGAATTTGTGGCTCTTCCTCTAAATCATTCTGTCAATGAAGCAATGTTTGTGTTCTCACAGAGTGTCCCGTCTAGTCGGGTGGACAGATCTCTGTCGAGTCCCATCAATGGTACGGGGATCTCACACATATGCTATCATATTACACTAGAACACAATAGCACTTTACTGAAAGTTCAAATCAGCAGTATGAATAACCGTATAAGATTTGGCGTTACAACATAAACCTAGTTAATATGTCGCATGCCTTAGGTGAAACATTCAGAAGAAGCATGGTTTCCTTGTGACTCCGCATGCGCGAATCTGGTTTTGGACATCTCAGCACAGCCCATCCTTAAGCACGTTCGATCCTCGCAAAGGTTGACATAGAACACAGATAGCATGTTTTTATCCCCATCTTCCTTATGATGGTTTTGTCTTTTATTTTCCATCATCTGCTTCCTCTGAATTTTCTGCTAATAGTGGCATGTCACTGTAGTCAAAATTATCTCCCTCATCTTCACTCACCACTTCTCCATTTCGTATAACCATCACCTTTGCATTAGGACATTGGCCTTGCCTATGTCCATAACCTAAGCATTTGAAGCACTTCAGATCTCTCAAAGAACCCTTAGATTTATCATCCTTAGGCTGTACTTCTGTTGTAGAAACATCTTTACTTTTGTTTGCTTCAAATCTGCCCTTGCTTGAATCTCCATCTTTGTTGCCTTTCCAATTCGACTTCCATGAAGAAGTAGAAGTCAAACCAGATTTTTTCCTAATCTTCAATTGCTTTTCAACCTTAATTGCCATGTGTACCATATTCTCAAAATCAACATAATGATGCAATTCAACCAGGTTAGCAATGTCACGATTTAAACCAGAAAGAAATCGTGCCATAGTAGCCTCCTTGTCCTCCTCAATATTGGCTCGAATCATAGCCATTTCAATCTCTTGATGATACTCTTCAACACTCTTTGATCATTGGTTCAGTCTCTGTAAAAGATTGTACAACTCTCTATAATAATGTTGTGTTACAAATCTACTCCTCATAATTGCTTTCATCTCAAACCATGAAGAGATTGAACCCTCTCCACTCCTACGCCTAGAAGTAGAGAGCTGATCCCACCACACAGTTGCATAATCAGTGAAACCTACAACAGTCGACCTTCTTTTCCCAATCTAAATATGCTTCTGGATTGCTCTTGCCTTGGAAAGATGGAATTGTCATCTTGATTGACCCCAACTTCCCATCTTTAGATTTTTCTTTGTTGAAACGTGTAGAATATGTGTCAAATTCATCTTCTAATTCGTCTATGAGATTTTGTTTTGTTCCTCCAGATTGAGCACGACTTGAAGTGCCTTGCTCAATTCTCCCCAATCTTTCTTTCAATTTCTAGTTGTCACTAGCAAGATCTTCTTGTCGTGACAACATCTTTTGCATCATTTCTTATATTGCCTCTGAGGTAAATCTATCTTTTGATTCCATGATGTAAAACCTGCAATAAAAATGTTAGAAAAAGAAAATCCTAAACTAACTCTCCCTCACGTGCTTCACTCGACTGTTTTTGAATCCCTCTATTGATCTCACCAAATTTGACCACACACGCCATCTCTTTGAAGTTCTTATTTGAGCTAAGCCTTTACAAATCATTAAGAATGAGTTCTTAGTCTCTGATAACCAAAACTCAAACGAAAAGAATGGATCTTTGGTGAAAAGAATGAATCTGTAACTTTTTTTTTTGCCCCAAACTTGGACTCAAACAACAAGAACGAATCTTTGATCTTTTTTCTCAAACTTGAAATCAACTTTCTCAATCTTTTTCTTTTCCGAACTGAAGCAAAAGGATAAGAAGGTTATAGAACAACCTGTTTCCCCCAACCTAGGCTCTGATACCAAACTGATACGATCCTTACTTATCTATCAAATAAGACCCGTAACAACCTCTTGATACTTTTACCAAAGATCACGAATTAGGAGCCTTTAGTTATCAAACAACTAAGAACCCTGATTATAAGTGGCGAAATTCGTAGAGAATTTCAAGGCAAAGCTCTCACAAGAACTTAAGAGAAAACACAAAATTGTATTCAATCAAAAATCATCTGAATTGTTCCAATTATATATATAGACGAAAGAGTTCAAATACTTGTTTGAATAGAAACTCTACTTATTTAAAAAGAAAATAACCAAATCTACCTAGATTTCCTTATTCAAAAAGGAAAATAAATAACACAATAAATCCAATAGATACCAAATCTGCTAAGATTTCCAAATTCTTATAGAAAACGAATAAACCCTAAATTCCTTATGGTTTGGACGAAATTCCTAAGATTGGTGGTCTTGGAATTCATCTTCTTCTCATTCATATCAAATTTAATTAAATTCACAAGTTTTGGACAGCCATGCAATTTCCCTCTTGAGCAGATTTATCCAAATAACAAATAATAAGCCCATTAAGTGCATCTTGTTTTGTTTAGCTCTAGCTCTTGTAATTGGACCTCCATCATAGCTCAAAGGATCCAGCTTCTTTTTATTTGTACTTGAATTCCAATTTTCATTAATGACATCTCCATGCTTCGCATCAGTATGGCTCCTGCTGAACTAAAAGAATTGAAGAAGCAATTAGAAGAGTTATTGAGACAAAAATACATTCGTCCTAGTACCTCACCTTGGGGCGCACCTGTATTGTTTGTCAAAAAGAAAGATGGAAATTTGCGGTTATGTATTGATTACAAAGGACTCAATGAGGTAACCATTAAGAATATGTATCCGCTACCACTGATTGATGAACTCTTGGATCAATTACAAGGTGCTGGATATTTTTCAAAGTTGGATTTGAGACAAGGGTATTACCAAATAAGGATTCAAGAATCTGATATCTCAAAGACAGCCAGCCTTTAACACTAGATATGGGCATTTTGAGTTTGTGGTTATGCCATTTGGATTAACTAATGCTCTGGCGGTCTTTATGGATTTAATGAATCGAATCTTTCGACCTTATTTGGACAAATTTGTGGTGGTGTTCATAGATGATATTTTAATTTATTCCAAGTCGGCGAGAGAACATAAAGAACATCTAATAATCATTTTGGAAACTCTTCGAACTCAAAAGTTATATGCTAAATTTTCCAAATATGAGTTTTGGAGAAGAGAGGTGACATTTTTAGGTCATGTAGTTTCACAAGAAGGTATCAAACTCGATCCTTCTAAAATTGAAACAGTCTTGAAGTGGAAGCAACCCACTACTCCCACAAAAATAAGAAGTTTTCTGGGGTTAGTAGGATATTATAGAAGGTTTATTCAAGATTTTTCAAAGATCGTTAATCCATTGACTCAATTGACAAGAAAAAGAGTAGTTTTCAAGTGGAATAATAAATGTGAACAAAGTTCCTAAGAATTAAAGAAACTTTTGACCACTGCACCGGTATTGGCTATACCCAAGGAAGGTGTGAAGTATGAAATTTACACAGATGCTTCTAAGGAAGGATTGGGTGCTGTACTAATGCAAGAAAATAGGGCTATAACCTATGCTTCTAGAAAGTTAAGACCAAGTGAGGAAAATTATCCAACACATGACCTAAAAGTTAGCAGCCATTGTTTTTGCTCTTAAGAAATGGCGACATTATCTCTATGGAGCAACTTATGAGATATTTACATATCATAAAAGCCTGAAATATCTTTTTACTCAAAAAGATTTAAACATAATGATACAGACCCTCTAGGCGACCAGCCCTAGGAACCCAAATCTCAACGGATTAGAAACCCTAATTACACAAAGAGCGAGTTGGAAGAAAGATCAGAATTAGAACCTAAAGGAAACTAAGGCCTTTAAACCCTAATTCAGAGATGTCACAAAGGTTGATCACTCCTTTGATAAGTCCAAGTTCATGCATTCAATCAAGAACACAAGAAAACAAAAGCTAAGACTTTTCCTGAATAATTCTTTTGAATTGATATTAATCTCTAAACAATACATAGTTAATGTCCTTAAATAGAAAACACCTAAAAGAAACCCTAAACTAACTTGGACTTGATTACAAGTAGACTGGGCCTAATTATTCTTTAAATAAAAAGTCTTAAAAAAAACATAATATGATATTTAGAATCTAAAAGCCCAAAACGAAATTACTCATGATAATCATAACATAAAAGCCCAAAAACGAAAATTAAAGAAAAATTCTCTAATTAGCTCGTGCACTCTTGTTGATCTTCCAAATTTAACCCTTGCACACATAGATATGTAACATCTCTTGGTGAAGCTTTGGAATCTTCAAGTTTTGCAGCTTCTTTATATTGAACATCCATTATCAAACCTTGTAAAGCTTCTTTCATTCTCTTTGTCCTTGCCCTAGTCATTGGACAACCAATTCCATGCAGAGGATCTACATAATATTTGAAATCATCAACTTGCTTGCGAACTTCAGATTGGTCAGCACCTTGATCTCCATTATTCCCCCCTTCCTCGGAAGGATTCGTCCTCGAATCTCTTGCATCAAACAAAGATAAATCAGCCACATTAAAAGTAGCACTAACATTACCATAATCACTTGGCAGATCCAGTTTGTAAGCATTATCATTGATTCTCTCCAAAACTTGAAAATGACCATCTCCCCTAGGCTGCAATTTTGATTTCCTTTCGTAAGTGCACCCAAACCCAATCTCCAGGTTGGAAAACAACTTTCAAACGCCCCTTGTTGGCTTGCTTGGCATATTGCTCATTCCTCCTTTCAATGTTATCTCGAACCCTTGCATGCAATTCCTTCACAAAATCTGCCTTTTTCTTTCCATCAAGATTAGCATGCTCATTAGCAGGTAAAGGGAAAATATCCAAAGGAGTTAAAGGGTTAAAGCCATAAACAACCTCAAAAGGAGAATAGGAAGAAGTAGAATGAACAGTCATATTATATATATGCAAACTCAATATGTGGCAAGCACTTCTCCCATTACTTTAAGTTCTTTTGAATGATAGCACACAACAATGTAGTGAGTATCCTATTAACTACTTCAGTTTGTCCATCTGTTTGAGGATGTGCAACAGTAGAAAACAAGAGTTTAGTGCCTAAATTATTCCACAAAGTGCGCCAAAAATGACTTAAGAACTTAACATCTCTATCACTGACAATTGTCTTTGGTAACCCATGCAAACGAACCACTTCCTTGAAGAACAAATCAGCAACATGTGTTGCATCATTGGTTTTAGAACATGCAATAAAGTGAGCCATCTTACTAAACTTATCAACAACAACAAATATGCTATCCTTTCCACTTTGAGTCCTGGGCAATCCTAGAACAAAGTCCATAGATATATCAATACAAGGTTGATTGGGCACAGGTAAAGGGGTGTACAATCCATAAGGTTTAACCTTAGATTTTACTTGACTACATGTAATACACTTATCACAAATAGATTGCACATCAAGCTTCATTTTAGGCCAATAAAAATGCTCACGCAAAAAATCTAAAGTCTTTTGAACTCCAAAGTGACCCATCAAACCTCCACCATGACTTTCCCTAACAAACATCTCACGAACAGAACAAATAGGCACACACAGTTTGTCTTTTTTGAACAGAAATCCTTCATGCCTATAGAAATCACCAAACGCACACTTACCACGTGCATTCCATGCTTGACTGAAATCAAAATCATTAGCATACAAATCCTTAAGCAATTCAAAACCAAGCAATTTAGTTTGCAAGGAAGTAAGTAATACGTACCTCCTGGACAATGCATCAACCACAACGTTTTCCTTCCCATGCTTGTACTTGATTACATAAGGAAACGTTTCTATAAACTCTAGCCACTTAGCATGTCTCTTATTAAGCTTACCTTGGGTCTTCAGAAACTTCAAACTCTCATGATCAGAATGAATAATGAATTCCCTTGACCACAGGTAATGCTGCCATGTTTATAGAGTTCTGACTAATGCACAAAGCTCCTTGTCATAAGTAGGATAGTTTAATGCTGCCCTACTTAACTTTTCACTAAAGTAAGCAATAGGTTTGGAATCCTGCATCAAAACAGCCCCTATTCCAATCCCAGATGCATCACATTCTATTTCAAAAGCTTTGTCAAAGTTAGACAAACTCAGCAATGGTGCATTAGTTAGCTTATCTTTGAAAGTGTTAAAAGTCATTTCATGCACTTCACCCCACTTAAAAACAACATTCGTTTTAAAAGGTGCGGCAATGGAACTGAAATCCTTAACAAACCTTCGATAAAAACTTGCCAAACCATGAAAACTTCTCAGCTCGTTCACATTCTTAGGTGTAGGTCAGTCCCTTATTGCCCTTACCTTCTCTTCATCTACACTTATTCCCTGCGAACTAACAACATATCCAAGAAAGACAACAGATTCCATGCAAAACGTGCACTTCTTAAGATTAGCATATAATTGGTGCTCCCTTAACACACTAAAAACGGCATGCAAATGTTTCACGTGTTCATCCAAACTTTTGCTGTATACTAAAATATCATCAAAGTAAACTACCACAAATTTTCCCATGAAAGCACGCAAGACATGATTCATTAATCTCATGAATGTACTAGGTGCATTAGTTAAACCAAAAGGCATTACTAACCACTCATACAATCCATGTTTAGTTTTAAATGCAGTCTTCCATTCATCGCCTTCTTTCATGCGAATTTGATGATATCCATTCTTTAAATCTATCTTAGAAAACAATTTAGAGCCATGCAATTCATCTAACATATCATCTAAGCGAGGGATAGGGTGTCTATACGTTACCGTTATCTTGTTAATGGCTCGACAATCCACACACATGCGCCATGCTCCATCTTTCTTTGGAACTAAGATAACAAAAACTGAACATGGGCTAAGACTCTCCCTTAAAAATCCTTTTTGCAGCAGCTCATCCACTTGCCTTTGTTTCTTCTGGAATAGCTCTATAAGCTGGTCTGTTAGGTATGGCAGAACCAGGTATAAAAGTCTATTTGATGCTCAATGCCTCTAAAGGGAGGTAATCCATGGGGAATCTCCTCAGGAAATAGATCTTCAAAGTCCTGCAACAAAGACACAACAACACTAGGCAAAGATGAATTAAGGTTACTAGTAGAAAGATAAACATCCTTGTACATAAGTACAAGTATTGTTTTCCTTGCCATCATTACACTCTTAACCTCATGTTTTTCTGCAAAAACACTAATTCTTTTTCTTCCCCCTCCTCTCTTTTTGCACTCTCTTGCTATTCTAATCTGGTCTTCATAAGCTTGCAAAGGTCTGATAGGGGCTAATACAACTTTTCGATTGTTCATGACAAAAGAATATCGATTTTTGTACCCATCATGCAACACCTTCCTATCAAATTGCCATGGACGCCCAAGCAAAATATGACCAGCATGCATGATACGAACTCCGCCTTAACCTGTAGAACGAAACCCAAATCAATAAAGTCGTCCAAGAATCGTTTCTAGATGGATGCTATGGTGGAACCGCGACCTATTGCTTATATGACAAGACCTTGGTATAAGAAAGACGCCACAATCAACCCACCAAACATTGATTGATAAGTCAAGAAAGAATGTTCTTCAAAGAACCAAAGATAAATGATATCTACATCTTTATTGATAAACTGATATTCTCCTTACAAAGTATTATATGAATGGTATTTATAATAGTAAAACCCTAAATAATTAAGAAAGCAAATTAAAAAAAAATCTAGAACTCCTAAATCACTAAGGAAATCATATTACAAATTATATTGGAAACTACTGAAATTTATTATATAAAATCTTCCAAATCCTATTTAACATAGAAAATCTTCAAAGCATCCACCAAATTTTCGTGCATATTACATAAGGAATCAAATTAGACTTTGAGTTGAACTCCAAGAATGAAACACCATAAGATAGTTGACAGTTTGACCTCCAACTTGATTTGGATTCATCTCGGACTTTTCTAAGTACGAAAATTCTTCAAAATTAGCAACTAAAACCTCTTTGAACCTTTTCTCATCAATGCATTGGTGCCACATCGCAAAGAACCTCATCCTTGCACTTGCCAATTGAGAACAAAACTCGAATTTGCTTGTTCACTTTCACTTCTCCAAAATCATTTAACCACTGTAATTTGTATGGTTTTGGATGCCTCATGGTTTGCAATTTCAATTTTTCTACCAACAAAGTACTAGAAACATTAGTATAACTCCCACTATCAATAATTAGAGTGCATACCTTGTCCTTCACATGGCATCTTGTGTGAAAAATATGCTCCCGTTGCTCCTCATCCTTAGGTTGTATGCTTAATGCTCTCCTTGTAACCACTCATACAATCCATGCTTAGTTTTAAATGCAGTCTTCCATTCATCTCCTTCTTTCATGCGAATCTGATGATAACCATTCTTTAAATCTATCTTAGAAAACAATTTAGAGCCATGCAATTCATCTAACATATCATCTAAGCGAGGGATAGGGTGTCTATACTTTACCGTTATCTTGTTAATGGCTCGACAATCCACACACATGCGCCATGCTCCATCTTTCTTTGGAACTAAGAGAACAGGAACTGAACATTGGCTAAGACTTTCCATTAAAAATCCCTTTTGCAGCAGCTCATCCACTTGCCTTTGTTTCTTCTGAATTAGCTCTATAAGCTGGTCTGTTAGGTATAGCAGAACCAGGTATAAAGTCTATTTGATACTCAATGCCTCTAAAGGGAGGTAATCCATGGGGAATCTCCTCAGGAAATAGATCTTCAAAATCCTGCAACAAAGACACAACAACACTAGGCAAAGATGAATTAAGGTTACTAGTAGAAAGATAAACATCCTTGTACATAAGTACAAGTACTGTTTTCCTTGCCATCATTACACTCTTAACCTCATGTTTTTCTGCAAAAACACTAATTCTTTTGCTTACTTCTTTTTCTTCCCCCTCCTTCTCTTGTTTTTGTTCACTTTTCTCTCCATTCTTTTTCTTAATATCACTCGCTCTCCTTTTATTTTCTTGCTCATATTTTTCTGTCTCTCTCCTTTTGCACTCTCTTGCTATTCTAATCTGGTCTTCATAAGCTTGCAAAGGTCTGATAGGGGCTAATACAACTTTTCGATTGTTCATGACAAAAGAATATCGATTTTTGTACCCATCATGCAACACCTTCCTATCAAATTGCCATGGACGCCCAAGCAAAATATGACCAGCATGCATTGGTGCCATATCGCAAAGAACCTCATCCTTGTACTTGCCAATTGAGAACAAAACTCGAATTTGCTTGTTCACTTTCACTTCTCCAGAATCATTTAACCATTGTAATTTGTATGGTTTTGGATGTCTCATGGTCTGCAATTTCAATTTTTCTACCAACAAAGTACTAGCAACATTAGTACAACTCCCACTATCAATAATTAGAGTGCATACCTTGTCCTTCACATGGCATCTTGTGTGAAAAATATGCTCCCGTTGCTCCTCATCCCCATTATCCTTAGGTTGTATGCTTAATGCTCTCCTTGTAACTAGCAAATCTCCATGTACTGGTTCTTCCACTTCAACATCAGAACCTTCTTCCAATGGTGGCATCTCATCATCACTTGAGATTTCACCATCTGCCCTTACAACCATAACCCTTTTGTTGGTACATTCTGAAGCAATATGTCCGAATCCTTGGCACTTAAAACACTTAATATCACGTGATCTAGAAAGTGGTTTAGATTCAAATTTAATTTCAGAATTACCTTTAAGAGGAATCGAAACAGAATTCTTCAACTTTGCTTCGTCTTTTGTTTTCAATCCAGCTTTGTTGTCCTTCCAATTTGATGCAGAACCATAGGACGAGCTAGATCTGAATCTCTTTGCTTTGATTTGCTTTTCCACTTTAATAGCCTTGTGCAATAAATCCTCCATCTCTACATAATGTTGCAAGTCAACCACATCAGCAATTTCCCTATTTAATCCACCAATGAATCTAGCCATTGTTGCTTCTCTATCTTCATCTATGTTTGCTCTAATCATGGCGATTTCCATCTCCTTGTAATATTCCTCCACACTTTTAGATCCTTGAACCAGCCCCTGCAACTTTCTATACAAATCTCTATAGTAATGGCTGGGTATGAATCTTTTGTGCATCACTGTCTTCATCTCTTCCCATGACTGAATTGGTCTTTCACCATTCCTGCGTCTATTGATCACCAATTGATCCCACCATATGCTTGCATAATCTGTAAACTCCACAGCCGCTAATTTTACTTTCTTCTCCTCGGAGTAATTATGGCAATCAAATACATGCTCAACTTTTCTTTCCCAATCCAAATACAATTTAGGATCATTCTTTCCTTGAAAGGCTGGGATTTTCATCTTTATGCTGCCTATATTGTTGTCCCTCTTGAAATTGAAATTCTTGTTTTGTCTATGACTTGTCCTTTCCAATTCAGAATCAGCTTCTTCTTCTTCATCAGTTTCATGTTTTGTTTTCGAAACAGAAGAGGATTCCAATTCTCTCATCCTAGCATTCAACAATTTGAATTGATCTTGGACAGCCTTGATGAACAATTTCATGTCAGCATCATGTGATTCGCCTCCTTCCTTACTCATGTTAACCTGTGTAAAAGGAAAAGAAAAAAAAATGTTGTTCCTCACACTCCCTCACGTGTTTGCACTCAATCAGATAGATAACCCTCGTGTTTCACTCTTTTTTGGCTTTTTCTTTAATGATATTCACTCTTGCCTTTTACCACTCAAAAACCCTAGCTGCCTCCTTTATGTTCTTAACAAAATCACAAACTCAACAAATTCAAAGAAGCAGATAGCGACAATCTCAAAAACCAAAGTGTTAAAGACTTAGTTGAAGCAATTTAGATATTTGAAAATCAAAGATGACCAACTCTATAGAACCAAGAAAAATAATAGAACTTCAAACAGAAGCAAAAGACATATGAAAGAAACCACTAGAATCAGTAAATTGTTGGAAATCCCAAAACACACGGAGATAGCCTTGTTCTTGTTCTTTCCATTCTTCCCTTTTTTTTTCGTTTTTTTTTTTGCACGATTTTTTTTTAATCAGAAACAAGGTCCATAAGATTCATGAAAGATAAGAAGAAACGAATTTCACAAATAACTCAAAATCAATAGCAAGATTCAATATTTCAAAGAATTTAGATCAAGAGTCAATCAAAAATCAAAACTTTTATAAGAAAAGTTCTGAACAGTGCAAGAATTCAATTCAATTCTCCCTTTCTCAAGATTGTAACTTTTTTTTTTATTTTTTACTCGAGAATAACAAAGATCAGATTTTTTTTTTTAAATTAAGAATATCAAGAAACGAAAATAAAGGCGATAAACAAACTTGCCTCGGAACCAAAGCTCTGATACCAATTGATACGGACCCTCTAGGCGACCAGCCCTAGGAACCCAAATCTCAACGGATTAGAAACCCTAATTACACAAAGAGCGAGTTGAATAAAGATCAGAATTAGAACCTAAAGGAAACTAAGACCTTTAAACCCTAATTCAGAGACGCCACAAAGGTTGATCACTCCTTTGATAAGTCAAGTTCATGCATTCAATCAAGAAAACAAAAGCTAAGGCTTTTCCTGAATAATTCTTCTGAATTGATGTTGATTCCCAAACAATACATAGTTAATGTCCTTAAATAGAAAACACCTAAAAGAAACCCTAAATTGACTTGGGCCTGATTACAAGTAGATTGGGTCTAATTATTCTTTAAATAAAAAGTCTTAAAAAAAATATAATCTGATATTTAGAATCTAAAAGCCCATAACGATATTACAAATGATAATTATAACATAAAAGCCCAAAAACGAAAATTAAAGAAAAATTCTCTAATTAGCTCGTGCACTCTTGTTGATCTTCCAGATTTAACCCTTGCACACATAGATATGTAATCTCTTTTGGTGAAGCTTTGGAATCTTCAAGTTTTGCAACTTCTTTATATTGAATATCCATTATCAAACCTTGTAAAGCTTCTTTCATCCTCTTTGTCATTGGACCACCAATTCCATGCAGAGGATCTACATAATATTTGAAATCATCAACTTGGTTGCGAACTTCAGATTGGTCAACACCTTGATCTCCATTAAGGAAAGTCAATCGCTTACTTTAGTGTGAATGGAGCTGCATTGAAATATCCAACTTAAAAGCATTGAAAGCGTGACAGCACTATCTTCTTCTTAAAAAGTTTGTTATCTATACTAATCATGAAAGCTTGAAGTATTTGAAGGGATAAAATAAGTTGAATAAATGACATGCATTTTAGGAGTGACAAAACGAAAGGATTTTAGGGTTTATTCGTTTTTTATAAGAATTTGAAAATCTTAACAAATTTGGTATCTATTAGATTTATTGTTTTATTTGTTTTCGTTTTTGAATAAGGAAATTTGGGTAGATTTGATATCTTAGTAGATTTGGTTTCCTTTTTAAATAAATAGAGTTCTTAATCAAACATGAATTTGAACTCTTTCTTCTATATATGTAATCGGAACAAATCAGATGATTATTATTGAATACAATTTTGAGTTTTCTCTTAAAGTTCTTGTGAGAGCTTTGCTTTGAAATTTTCTAATTTCACCACTTATAATTAGGGTTCTTAGTTGTTTGATAATTAAATGCTCAAAATTAGTGATTTTTGTAACAGTATCAAGAGGTTGTTATGGGTTTTGTTTAATAGATAAACAAGGATTGTATAAGTTTGGTATCAGAGCCTAGGTTGCGGGAAATAGGTTATTCTACAACCTTCTTAACATTTTGTTTCAGTTTGGAAAAAAAAAGATTAAGAGATTTGATTTCGAGTTTCAGAAAATAAGATCAAAGATTCGTTCTTGTTATTTGAGTTGAAGTTTGTGGGGGGGAAAAAGAGATTTTGGTTTCGAATTTCAAAGAAAAAAAGGGTTACAGATTCATTCTTTTGTTTGAGTCTTGGTTAGCAAAGAATAAGAACTCATTCTTAGTAATGTAAAGGCTTAGCTCAAATAAGAATTTCAAAGAGAGGCTGTTGTATGGTCAAATTTGGTGAGATCAATAGAGGGATTTAAAAAACAGTCGAGTGAAACACCTGAGGAAGAGTTAATTTAGGATTTTTCTTTTCTAACATCTTTATTGCAGGTTTTATATCATACAATCAAACGATAGACTTACCTTAGAGGTGATACAAGGAATGATACAAAAGATGTCGTCATAACAAGAAGATCTTGCTAGTGACAACCAAAAATTGAAAGAAAGATTGGGGAGAATTGAGCAAGGCACTTCAAGTAGTGCTCAATTTGGAGGAACAAAACGAAATCTCACGGATGAATTAGAAGATGAATTTGATGCAGATTCTACACGTTTCAACAAAGAAAAATCTAAAGATGGAAACTTGAGGTCAATCAAGATGAAGATTCCATTTTTCCAAGGCAAGAGCAATCCAGAAGCATATTTAGACGCAAAAGGAAGGTTGAACGTGTGTTTAAATGTCATAACTACACCGAAGAGAAGAAGGTAAAATTAGCTGTTGTAGGTTTCACTGATTATGCAAGTGTGGTTGATTAGCTCTCAACTTCTAGGCGTAGGAGTGGAGAGCATATTTTTCATGGTTTGAGATGAAAACAATTATGATGAGTAGATTTGTACCACAACATTATTATAGAGAGTTGTACAATCTTTTAGAGAGACTGAACCAAGGATCAAAGAGTATTGAAGAGTATCATCAAGAGATGGAGATGGCCATGATTCGAGCCAATGTTGAGGAGGACAAAAAGGTTACTATGGTACAATTTCTTTCTGGTTTAAATTGTAATATTGCTAAACTGGTTAAATTGTGTCATTATGTTGATTTTGAGGATATGGTACCCATAGCAATTAAGGTCGAGAAGCAATTGAAGATGAAGAACAAATCTGGTTTGACTTTTACTTATTCATGTAATTCGAATTGGAAGGGCAACAAAAATGGAAATTCAAATTTAAGCAAGGGCAGATTTGAAGCAAACAAAAGTAAAGATATTTCTATAACAAAAGTGATACGATCCTTGCTTATCTATCAAACAAGACCCGTAACAAACTCTTGATACTATTACCAAAGATCACGAATTAGGAGCCTTTAGTTATCAAACAACTAAGAACCCTAATTATAAGTGGCGAAATTCTTAGAGAATTTCAAAGCAAAGCTCTCACAAGAACTTTTAAGAGAAAACTCAAAATTGTATTCAATCATTATCATCTGATTTGTTCCAATTACATTAATGAGATCTCCATGCTCCGCATCACTCCCCCTTTCCTCAAAAGGATTCGCCCTCGAATCATCACCTGCATAATCGAAAGGAAGTAAATCAGAAACATTAAAAGTAGCACTAACATTATACTCACCAGGAAGAGCTAATTTGTAAGCATTGTCATTGATCCTTGCAACAACTTGAAAAGGACCATCTCCTCTTGATTGAAGCTTTGAATGCCTTTGCTTAGGAAACCTTTCCTTGCGTAAATGCAACCATACCCAATCACCAGGCTCAAATATCACTTTCTTTCTTCCATGATTTCTTTGAGTCATCACTTGCTGATTTCTTTTCTCAATATTTTGCTTGACTGTTTCATGAATTTTTCTCACATATTCTGCCTTTTTAGCTCCATCAAAATTAACTTGTTCATCCAAAGGTAAAGGAGATAAATCTAATGGTGTTAAAGGATTAAAACCATAAACAATCTCAAAAGGTGAATAATGAGTAGAGGAATGCACACTCCTATTATATGCAAACTCTACATGAGGTAAACAATCATCCCATGATTTCAGATTCTTTTTAATGATAGCTCTCAATAATTGTCCCAAAGTTCTATTCACTACCTCAGTTTGTGGATGACAAGTAGTACTAAACAGCAATTTAGTTCCCAATTTTGCCCACAAAGTTTTCCAAAAGTAAGATAAAAATTTAGCATCTCTATCACTCACAATGGACTTAGGCATACCATGCAAACGAACTATTTCTTTAAAGAACAATTCAGCAACATGTGAAGCATCATCAGTTTTATGACATGGAATGAAGTGTGCCATTTTAGAAAACCTATCAACTACCACATATATACTATCAAATCCACGTCTAGTTCTAGGTAAACCAAGAACAAAATCCATAGAAACATCTATCCAAGGTGCATGTGACACAGGTAATGGTGTGTATAAACCATGTGGATGCACTTTAGACTTAGCTTGTAAACATGTAATGCAATTAGCACAGTACTTAGAAACATCTGATCGCATATGAGGCCAAAAGAAGTGCTCCTGCAAAACATCTAAAGTCTTGGATATGCCAAAGTGTCCCATTAAACCCCCTTCATGTGCTTCACGAATCAAAAGTAATCGCATAGAACACTTAGGAACGCAAAGTTGTCTCATGCGAAATAGATAACCATTATGCCTATAGAACTTATCAAAACTAGCATTCTCGCATGCATTATAAACATTACTAAAATCACTATCTTTCTCATACAATTCTTTAATATGCTCAAAGCCTAGCAATTTAGCATCTAAAGTGGTAATAAGTGCATGCCTTCGACTCAAAGCATCAGCAACAACATTTTCCTTTCCCTTCTTGTACTTGATGATGTATGGAAACGACTCAATGAATTCACTCCATTTAGCATGTCGTTTATTCAACTTATTTTGTCCCTTCAAATACTTCAAGCTCTCATGATCAGTATGGATAACAAATTCCTTAGGAAGAAGATAGTGCTGCCATGTGTCCAATGCTCTTACTAAAGCATACATCTCTTTGTCATAAGTTGGATATTTCAATGCAGCGCCATTCAGCTTTTCACTAAAATAAGCGATTGACTTTCCTCCTTGCAAAATGACAGCACCAATACCAACTCCCGAAGCATCACATTCAATTTCAAAAGCGTTATCAAAGTTAGGTAAAGCAAGAATAGGAGCAGAAGTTAATTTTGCATTTAACATGTTAAATGCTCTTTTTTGTTCATCCCCCCATTTAAATTCGACATTTTTTTTTATAACTTCAGTTAAAGGGGCAGCAATGCTCGAAAAATCCTTAACAAATCGTCTATAAAAACTTGCCAAACCATGAAAACTTCTAACTTCCCCCACATTCTTAGGTGTTGGCCAGGTTTCAATAGCTTTAACCTTTTCATTATCTACTTCAATTCCATGCTGACTAACAACATATCCTAAAAATATAACTTTAGGCACACAAAATGAACATTTAGCAAGCTTAGCATACAACTTTTGTTCTCGCAAAGCACAAAAAATAGCTTTAACATGCACAATATGCTCATCAAGTGACTTGCTATACACAAGTATATCATCAAAGTAGACAACAACAAATTTCCCAATAAAGCTACGTAAAACATGGTTCATTAATCTCATGAAAGTACTAGGTGCATTAGTTAATCCAAAAGGCATAACTAACCATTCATATAAACCATATTTTGTCTTAAAAGCAGTTTTCCATTCATCTCCAATTCTCATACGAATTTGATGATAACCAGCCATTAAATCAATCTTAGAGAATATGCAGACACCATGTAATTCATCTAACATATGATCTAAACGAGGAATAGGGTGGCGATACTTTACCGTAATTTTGTTAATTGCTCGACAATCAACACACATTCGCCAAGAACCATCTTTTTTAGGCACCAACAACACGGGTACTGCACATGGACTCATACTTTCTTTGATCAAACCCTTAGACAACAATTCATCCACTTGCCTTTGTAACTCCTTGGTTTCTTCAGGATTGCTTCTATAAGCTGGTCGGTTTGGAATTTGTGCTCCAGCAATGAAGTCAATTTGGTGTTCAATCCCTCTAAGTGGTGGCAAGCCTTCTGGCATAGTTTCAGGAAACAATTCTTCAAATTCCTGCAACAAAGTTTGAAAAGAACTAGGAAGAGAAGAGAGATCTGGGTTAGAAGAAAGAGTTAAATTCGCTCCTTTGAATACCAAAAGAAGCATAGATTGCCTAGATAGATAGGCCTTTCGGACCTCACCCTCTCTTGCATAGAAACTGCCTTTTACCTCTTGTTTAGCCACTCTTTGCACACTATTCTCTCCTTTTGCATGTGACCTCTCAAGATTCTTTTCCTCATGGCACATCCCCTCTGTTTCCTCTCCTTTTTCCTCTCTTTTCTCACGCCTCTCATGGCTTTTCTCACAGCTCTCCTTTTGCTCGTGCATCTTCTTTTTTTTTTTGTGCACTCTCACATTCACTCAATATTTTCTGATCTTCAAACACTTCTTTAGGTGACATGGGTAGCAACTTAATAGGTCGTCCATCCATCACAAAAGAATATCGATTAGTGAAGCCATCATGCATAACTCGCCTATCATACTGCCAAGGTCGTCCCAATAATATATGAGTAGCATGCATGGGAACAACATCACATAAAACCCGATCAGAATAACGTCCAATTGAGAAAGATATCAATGATTGCCTTGTAACCCTAAGATCTCCAGTATTGTTTAGCCATTGCAATCTATAGGGATTAGGGTGTTTAGTTGTTTTCAATCCCAATTTATCAACTAAACTAGCATTAACAACATTAGTACAACTACCCCCATCAATGATCATGCTACACAGTTTATCATGTATGAAGCATCTAGTATGAAATATGTTTTCACGTTGTACCTCATCCTCTTTGGATTGGATGCTTAGTGCTCGTCTTGTGACCAAGCTGAAAACTGATCCTTGAGGGGCTGTTTCTCCATCATCTGCTTCCTCTGAATCTTCTGCTAATAGTGGCATGTCACTGTAGTCAAAATTATCTCCCTCATCTTCACTCACCACTTCTACATTTCGTATAACCATCACCTTTGCAGTAGGACATTGGGCTTGCCTATGTCCATATCCCAAGCATCTAAAGCACTTCAGATCTCTCAAAGAACCCTTAGATTTATCATCCTTAGGTTGTATTTTTGTTGTAGAAACATCTTTACTTTTGTTTGCTTCAAATCTGTCCTTGCTTGAATTTGAATCTCCACCTTTGTTGCCCTTCCAATTCGACTTCCATGAAGAAGTAGAAGTCAAACTAGATTTGTTCCTCATCTTTAATTGCTTCTCAACCTTAATTGCCATGTGTACCATATCCTCAAAATCAACATAATGATGCAATTCAACCAGGTTAGCAATGTCACGATTTAAACCAGAAAGAAATCGTGCCATAGTAGCCTCCTTGTCCTCCTCAACATTGGCTCGAATCATGGCCATCTCCATCTCTTGATGATACTCTTCAACGCTCTTTGATCCTTGGTTCAATCTCTGTAAAAGATTGTACAACTCTCTATAATAATGTTGTGGTACAAATCTCCTCCTCATAATTGTTTTCATCTCAAACCATGAAGAGATTGAACCTTCTCCACTCCTACGCCTAGAAGTTGAGAGCTGATCCCACCACACACTTGCATAATCAGTAAAACCTACAACAGCCAATTTTACCTTCTTCTCTTCGGTGTAGTTATGACATTCAAACACACGTTCGACCTTCTTTTCCCAATCTAAATATGCTTCTGGATTGCTCTTGCCTTGGAAAGATGGAATCGTCATCTTGATTGACCCCAAGTTCCCATCTTTAGATTTTTCTTTGTTGAAACGTGTAGAATCTGCGTCAAATTCATCTTCTAATTCAATCATGAGATTTCGTTTTGTTCCTCCAGATTGAGCACGACTTGAAGTGCCTTGCTCAATTCTCCCCAATCTTTCTTTCAATTTCTGGTTGTCACTAGCAAGATCTTCTTGTTGTGACAACATCTTTTGCATCATTCCTTGTATTGCCTCTAAGGTAAGTCTATCTTTTGATTCCATGATGTAAAAAACCTGCAATAAAAATGTTAGAAAAGGAAAATCCTAAACTAACTCTCCCTCACGTGTTTCACTCGACTGTTTTTGAATCCCTCTATTGATCTCACCAAATTTGACCACACAACAGCCTCTCTTTGAAGTTCTTATTTGAGCTAAGCCTTTACAAATCACTAAGAATGAGTTCTTAGTCTTTGATAACCAAAACTCAAACGAAAAGAATGGATCTTTGGTGAAAAGAATGAATCTGTAACCCTTTTTTTTTTTTTGCCCCAAACTTGGACTCAAACAACAAGAACGAATCTTTGATCTTTTTTCTGAAACTTGAAATCAACTATCTCAATCTTTTTTTTTTTTTTTCGTTTTTTTTTTCGAATTGAAACAAAAGGATAAGAAGGTTATAGAACAACCTGTTTCCCGCAACCTAGGCTCTGATACCAAACTGATACGATCCTTGCTTATCTATCAAACAAGACCCGTAACAAACTCTTGATACTATTACCAAAGATCACGAATTATGAGCCTTTAGTTATCAAACAACTAAGAACCCTAATTATAAGTGGCGAAATTCTTAGAGAATTTCAAAGCAAACCTCTCACAAGAACTTTTAAGAGAAAACTCAAAATTGTATTCAATCATTATCATCTGATTTGTTCCAATTACATATATAGAAGAAAGAGTTCAAATCCTTGTTTGATTAGGAACTCTACTTATTTAAAAAGGAAACCAAATCTACTAAGATATCAAATCTACCCAGATTTCCTTATTCAAAAAGGAAAACAAATAAAACAATAAATCTAATAGGTACCAAATCTGCCAAGATTTCCAAATTCTTATAGAAAACAAATAAACCCTAAAATCCTTATGAGCTGGACGAAATTCTTAAGTTTGGTGGGATTGTAATTGGACTTTCTTCTCTTTTGTATCAAATCTAATTAAATTCACAAGTCTTGGACAGCCCATGCAATTTCCCTCTTGAGCAGATTGATCCAAATAACACAAAATAAGCCCATTGAGTGCATCTTTCATCTGTTTAGCTCTAGCTCTTGTAATTGGACCTCCATCATAGCTCAAAGGATCCAGCTTCTTCTTATTTGTGCTTGAACTCGAATTTCCATTAATGACATCTCCATGCTCCGCATCAAAAAGTACAACATAAGGATGATAAATCTAATGGTTCTTTGAGAGATCTGAAGAGCTTCAGATGCTTGTGATATGGATATAGGCAAGCCCAATGTCCTACTGCAAAGGTGATGGTTATATGAAATGGAGAAGTGGCGAGTGAAGATGCGGGAGATAATTTTGATTACACTGACATGCCACACTATTAGCAGATGATTCAGAGGAAGCAGATGATGGAGAAACAACCTCTGAAGGATCAGTTTTCAGTTTGGTCACAAGACGAGCACTAAGCATCCAATCTAAGAAGGATGAGGTACAATGTGAAAACATATTTCATACTAGATGCTTCATACATGATAAATTGTATAGCATAATCATTGATGAGTGATACGATCCTTGCTTATCTATCAAACAAGACCCGTAACAAACTCTTGATACTATTACCAAAGATCACGAATTAGGAGCCTTTAGTTATCAAACAACTAAGAACCCTAATTATAAGTGGCGAAATTCTTAGAGAATTTCAAAGCAAAGCTCTCACAAGAACTTTTAAGAGAAAACTCAAAATTGTATTCAATCATTATCATCTGATTTGTTCCAATTACATATATAGAAGAAAGAGTTCAAATCCTTGTTTGATTAGGAACTCTACTTATTTAAAAAGGAAACCAAATCTACTAAGATATCAAATCTACCCAGATTTCCTTATTCAAAAAGGAAAACAAATAAAACAATAAATCTAATAGGTACCAAATCTGCCAAGATTTCCAAATTCTTATAGAAAACAAATAAACCCTAAAATCCTTATGGGCTGGACGAAATTCTTAAGTTTGGTGGGCTTGTAATTGGACTTTCTTCTCTTTTGTATCAAATCTAATTAAATTCACAAGTCTTGGACAGCCCATGCAATTTCCCTCTTGAGCAGATTGATCCAAATAACACAAAATAAGCCCATTGAGTGCATCTTTCATCTGTTTAGCTCTAGCTCTTGTAATTGGACCTCCATCATAGCTCAAAGGATCCAGCTTCTTCTTATTTGTGCTTGAACTCGAATTTCCATTAATGACATCTCCATGCTCCGCATCAATGAGGGTAGTTGTACTAATGTTGTTTATACTAGTTTACTTGATAAATTGGGATTGAAAAGCACTAAACACCCTAATCCCTATAGATTGCAATGGCTGAACAATACTGGAGATCTTAGGGTTACAAGGCAATCATTGATGTATTTCTCAATTGGACGTTCTTCTAGTCGAGTTTTTTGTGATGTTGTTCACATGCATGCTACTCATATATTATTGGTACGACCTTGACAGTGTGATAGGCGAGTTATGCATGATGGCTTCACTAACTAAATTTCTTTTGTGATGGATGGACGACCTATTAAGTTGCTACCCATGTCACCTAAAGAAGTGTTTAAAGATAAGAAAATATTGAGTGAATGTGAGAGTGCACAAAAGAAAAAGATGCATGAGCAAAAGAAGAACTGTGAGAAAAGCCATGAGAGGCGTGAGAAAAGAGAAGGGAAAAGGAGAGGAAACAGAGGGAATATGCCATTAGGAAAAGAATCTTGAGAGGGCACATGCAAAGGAGAGAATAGTGTGCAAAGAGTGGCAAAACAAAAGACAATTTCTATGCAAGAGAGGGTGAGGTCCGAAAGGCCTATCTATCTAGGCAAATCCATGCTTCTTTTGGTATCAAATGAGCCAATTTAACTATTTCTTCAAACCCAAATCTCTCTTATCTAGTTCTTTTCAAACTCTGAAAATCTTCTTTAACTCTTTTGATAATGGATGTTTAATACAAGGAAGCTGCAAAACTTGAAGATTCCAAAGCTTCACCAAGGGGGGTTACATATCTATGTGTGCAAGGGTTATATCTGGAAGATCAACAAGAGTGCACGAGCTAATTAGAGAATTTTCCTTTAATTTTCGTTTTTGGACCTTTATGTTATAATTATCATGTGCAATTTCGTTTTGGGCTTTTAGATTATAATTATCAAATTATGCTTTTAAGACTTTATATTTAAAGAATAATTAGACCCAGTCTACTTGTAATAAGGTCCAAGTCAGTTTAGGGTTTCTTTTAGGTGTTTTCTATTTAAGGACATTAACTATGTATTGCTTGGAGATTAACATCAATTCAGAAAAAACCTTAGCTTTTTTGTTTTCTTGTGTTCTTGATTTAATGCATGAACTTAACTTATCAAATGAGTGATCAACCTTTGTGGCATCTCTAAATTAGGATTTAAAGGCCTTAGTTTCCTTTAGGTTCTAATTATGATATTCTTCAACCCGCTCTTTGTGTAATTAGGATGTATGAATTGGTATAAGAGCTTTGGTTTCGAGACAAGTTTGTTTGTCGCATTTTTTTGTTTCTTGATATTCTTAATTCAAAAAAAATTCTGATATTTGTTATTCTTGAATAAAAAAAAAAATTACAATCTTGAGAAAGGTTCTTGAATTTAATTTAATTTAATTCTTGCACTGTTCAGAACTTTTTCTTATAAAAGTTTTGATATTTGACTGACTCTTGATCTAAATTCTTTAAAATATTGAATCTTGTTATTATTGAATTTGAGTCAATATTGCTGAAATTCGTTTCTACTTGTCTTTCATGAATCCTGTGGACCTTGTTTCTGATGAAAAAAAAAAGAAAGGAAAGGAAAGAACAAGAACAAGGCTGTTTCCGTTTTTTTTTTGGGATTTCCAGCAATTTGCTGATTCTAGTGGTTTCTTTCATGTCTTTTGCTTATGTTTGAAGTTTTATTTATCTTTGATTTTCAAATATCTAAATTGCTTCAACTAAGTCTTTAACACTCTGTTTTTTGAAATTGTCGCTATTTGCTTCTTTGAATTTGTTGAGCTTGTGATTCCGTTAAGAACATAAATGAGGCAGCTAGGGTTTTTGAGTGGTAAAAGGTAAGAGTGAATATCATTAATGAAAAAGCCAAAAAGGGTGAAACACGAGGGTTACCTATCTGATTGAGTGCAAACACTTGAGGGAGTGTGAGGAACAAAATTGTTTTTTTTTACTTTTCCTTTTGCACAAGTTAACAACATGAGAGAATTGTTCATCAAGGCTGTCCAAGATCAATTCAAATTGTTGAATGATAGGATGAGAGAATTGAAATCCTCTTCTGTTTCAAAAACAAAACATGAAACTGATGAAGAAGAAGAAGTTGATTCTGAATTGGAAAGGAGTCATAGACAAAACAAGAAGTTCAATTTCAAGAGGGACAACAATTTAGGCAGCCTAAAGATGAAAATTCCAGTCTTTCAAGGAAAGAATGATCTTGAATTGTATTTGGATTGGGAAAGAAAGGTTGAGCATGTATTTGATTGCCATGATTACTCCAAGGAAAAGAAAGTAAAATTAGCAGCTGTGGAGTTTATAGATTATGCAAGCATATGGTGGGATCAATTGGTGATCAATAGATGCAGGAATGGCGAAAGACCAATTCAGTCGTGAGAAGAGATAAGATGGTGATGTGCAAAAAATTCATACCTAGCCATTACTATAGAGATTTGTATAGGAAGTTGTAGGGGCTGGTTCAAGGATCTAAAAGTGTGGAGGATTATTACAAGGAGATGGAAATCGCCATGATTAGAGCAAACATAGATGAAGATAGAGAAGCAAGAATGGCTAGATTCATTGGTGGATTAAATAGGGAAATTGCTAATGTGGTTGAGTTGCAACATTATGTAGAGATGGAGGATTTATTGCACAAGACTATTAAAGTGGAAAAGCAAATCAAGGCAAAGAGATTCAAATCTAGCTCGTCCTATGGTTCTTCATCAAATTGGAAGGACAACAAAGCTGGATTGAAAACAAAAGATGAAGCAAAGCTAGAGAATTCTGTTTTGATTCCTCCTAAAGGTAATTCTGAAATTAAATTTGAATCTAAACCACATTCTAGATCACGTGATATTAAGTGCTTTAAGTGCCAAGGATTTGGACATATTGCTTCAGAATGTTCCAACAAAAGGGTTATGGGTTGTAAGGGCAGATGGTGAAATCTCAAGTGATGATGAGATACCACCATTAGAAGAAGGTTCTGATGTTGAAGTGGAAGAACTAGTACATGGAGATTTTCTAGTTACAAGGAGAACGTTAAGCATACAATATAAGGATGATGGGAATGAGGAGCAACGGGAGCATATTTTTCACACAAGATGCCAAATGAAGGACAAGGTATGCACACTAATTATTGATAGTACGAGTTGTACTAATGTTGCTAGTACTTTGTTGGTAGAAAAATTGAAATTGCAGACAATGAGACATCTAAAACCATACAAGTTACAGCGGTTAAATGATTATGGAGAAGTGAAGGTGAACAAGCAAGTTCAAGTTTTGTTCTCAATTGGTAGGTACAAGGATGAGGTTCTTTGTGATGTGGTACCAATGCATGCTGGTCATATTTTGCTTGGGCGTCCATGACAATTTGATAGGAAAGTGTTGCATGATGGGTACAAAAATCAATATTCTTTTGTTATGAACAATCGAAAGTTGTATTAGTCATTCTCAGACCTTTGCAAGCTTATGAAGACCAATTTAGAATAGCAAGAGAGTGTAAAAAGAGAGACAGAAAAATATGAGGAATAAAATAAAAGGAGAGCGAGTGATACTAAGAAAAAGAATGGAGAGAAAAGTGAACAAAAACGAGAGGAGGAAGAAAAAGAAGTAAAAGAATGAGTGTTTTTGTAGAAAAAACATGAGGTTAAATGTGTAATGATGGCAAGGAAAACAATACTTGTACTTATGCACAAGGATGTTTATCTTTCTACTAATGACCTTAATTCATCTTTGCCTAGTGTTGTTGTGTCTTTATTTTAGGACTTTGAAGATCTATTTCCTGAAGAGATTCCCCATGGATTACCTCATTTTAGAGGCATTGAGCATCAAATAGACTTTATACCTGGTTCTGCCATACCTAATAGACCATCTTATAGAGCTAATCCAAAAGAAACAAAGGAGATACAAAAGCAAGGGGATGAGCTGCTGCAAAAATGATTTTTTAAGGGAGAGTCTTAGCCCATATTCAGTTCCTATTATTTTAGTTCCAAAGAAAGATGGATCATGGCACATGTGTGTGGATTGTCGAAACTTAGATGATATGCTAGATGAATGGATCGTATTTAAAACTATACATGGATTGTATGAATGGTTAGTGCCTTTTGGTTTAACTAATGCACCTAGTACATTCATGAGATTAATGAATCATGTCTTGCGTGCTTTCATGGGAAAATTTGTGGTAGTTTACTTTTGATGATATTTTAGTATACAACAAAAGTTTGGATGAACACGTGAAACATTTGCATGCCATTTTTAGTGTGCTAAGGGAGCACCAATTATATGCTAATCTTAAAAGTGCATGTTTTGCATGAAATCTGCTGTGTTTCTTGGATATGTTGTTAATTCACAAGGAATAAGTGTAGATGAAGAGAAAGTAAGGGCACTAAGGGGCTGGCCTACACCTAAGAATGCAAACGAGGTGAGAAGTTTTCATGGTTTAACAAGTTTTTATCGAAGGTTTGTTAAGGATTTCAGTTTTATTGCCGCACCTTTGAATGAATTTGTCAAAAGAATATTGTTTTTAAGTGGGGTGAAGTGCATGAAAAGACTTTTAACATTTTGAAAGATAACTAACTAATTGCACCGTTTCTGAGTTTACCTACTTTGACAAAACTTTTGAAATAGAATGTGATGCATCTGGGATTGGAATAGGGGTTGTTTGATGCAGGATTCCAAACCTATTGCTTACTTTAGTGAAAAGTAAAGTGGGACAGCATTAAACTATCATACTTATAACAAGGAGCTTTATGCATTAGTGAGAACTCTACAAGTATGGCAACATTACTTGTGGCTAAGGGAATTCATTATTCATTTTGATCATGAGAGTTTGAAGTTTTTGAAGACTCAAGGTAAGCTTAATAAGAGACATGCTAAGTGGCTAGAGTTCATAGAAATGTTTCCTTATGTAATCAAGTACAAGCATGAGAAGGAAAACGTTGTGGCTAATGCATTGTCCAGGAGGTGTATGTATTGTTTCATTGCAAACTAAATTGCTTGGTTTTGAATTGCTTAAGGATTTGTATGCTAATGATTCTAATTTCAGCCAAGCATGGAAAGCATGTGCTAAGTGTGCGTTTGGTGATTTCTATAAGCATGAAGGATTTCTGTTCAAAAAAGACAAACTATGTGTGCCTATTTGTTTTGTTCGTGAGATGTTTGTTAGGGAAAGTCATGGTGGAGGTTTAATGGGTCACTTTGGAGTTCAAAAGACTTTAGACATTTTGTGTGAGCATTTTTATTTGCCTAAAATGAAGCTTGATGTGCAATCTATTTGTGATAAGTGTATTACATGTAGGCAAGCAAAATCTAAGGTTAAACCTCATGGATTGTACACCTCTATACCTGTGCCCAATCAACCTTAGATTGATATATCTATGGACTTTGTTTTAGGATTGCCCAGGACTCAAAGTGTACACCTATTTACTTGTGCCCAATCAACCTTTGATTGATATATCTATGGACTTTGTTTTAGGATTGCCCATGACTCAGTGGAAAGGATACCATATTTGTTGTTGATAGGTTTAGTAAGATGCTCACTTTATTGCATGTTCTAAACCAATGATGCAACACATATTGTTGATTTGTTCTTCGAGGAAGTGGTTCGTTTGCATAGGTTACTAAAGACAATTATCAGTGACAGAGATGTTAAGTTCTAAAGTCATTTTTGGCGCACTTTGTGGAATAAATTAAGCACTAAACTCTTGTTTTCTACCGTTGCACATCTTCAAACAGATGGACAAACTGAAGTAATTAATAGGACACTCACTACATTGTTTCATGCTATCATTCAAAAGAAATTAAAGCAATGAGAGAAGTGCTTGCCATATACTGAGTTTGCATATAATAGAACTGTTCATTATATTTCTTCCTATTCTCCTTTTGAAGTTGCTTATGGCTTTAACACTTTAACTCTTTTGGATATTTTTCCTTTACTTGCTAATGAACATGGTAATTTTGATGGAAAGAAAAAGACAGATTTTGTGAAGGAATTACATGAAAGGGTTCGAGATAACGTTGAAAGGAGGAATGAACAATATGCCACGCAAGCTAATAAGGGGTGTTTGAAAGTTGTTTTCCAACCTAGAGATTGAGTTTGGGTGCACTTACAAAAGGAAATGTTTCATTCACAAAGGAAATCAAAATTGCAGCCTAGGGGAGATGACCCTTTTCAAGTTTTGGAGAGAATCAATGATAATGCTTACAAACTGGATCTGCCAAGTGATTATGGTAATATTAATGCTACTTTTAATGTAGCTGATTTATCTTTGTTTGATGCAGGAGATTCGAGGACGAATCCTTTCAAGGAAGGGGGGGGGGAATAATGGAGATTAAGGTGCTGACCAAGCTGAAGTTCCCAAGCAAGTTGATTATTTCAAATATTATATAGATCCTCTGCTCGGTAGTCCAATAACTAGGGTAAGGACAAAGAGGATGAAAGAAGCTTTATAAAGTTTGATAATGGATGTTCAATATAAAGAAGCTGTAAAATTTGAAGATTTCATAGCTTCACCAAGGGAGATTACATATCTATGTGTGCAAGGGTTATATATGGAAGATCAACAAGAGCATATGAGCTAATTAAAGAATTTTCCTTTAATTTTCGTTTTTGGGCCTTTGTGTTATAATTATCATGTGCAATTTAGTTTTGGGCTTTTAGATTCTAATTATCAGATTATGCTTTTAAAACTTTTTATTTAAAGAATAATTAGACCCAGTCTACTTGTAATCAGACCCAAGTCAGTTTAGGGTTTCTTTTAGATGTTTTCTATTTAAGTATATTAACTATGTATTGTTTGGAGATTAACATCAATTCAGAAGAATTATTCAGTAAAAGCCTTAGCTTTTTTGTTTTCTTGTGTTCTTGATTGAATGCATGATGAACTTGACTTATCAAATGAGTGATAACATTTATGGCATCTCTAAATTACGGTTTAAAGGCATTAATTTCCTTTAGGTTCTAATTATGATATTCTTCAACTTGCTCTTTGTGTAATTAGGGTTTCTAATCCGTTGAGATTTGGGTACCTAGGGCTGGTCGCATAGAGGGTCTGTATCACAGTTTGTTAAAGATTTTCTAGCATTGTTTCCCCTTTAACTGAAGTTATAAAAAAAATGTCGGATTTAAATGGGGAGATGAACAAGAAAGAGCATTTAACATGTTAAAGGTAAAATTAACTTCTGGTCCTATTCTTGCTTTACCTAACTTTGATAACACTTTGGAAATTGAATGTAATGCTTCGAGAGTTGGTATCGTTGCTATCCTTTTGCAAGGAGGAAAGTCAATCACTTATTTTAGTGAAAAGTTGAATGATCCTGCATTGAAATATCCAACTTATGACAAAGAGATATATGCTTTAATAAGAGCATTGGAAACACGACAACACTATCTTCTTCCTAAATAGTTTGTTATCCATATTGATCATGAGAGCTTGAAATATTTGAAGTGACAAAATAAGTTGAATAAATGACATGCTAAATGGAGTGAATTCATTGAATCGTTTCCATACATCATCAAGTATAAGAAGGGAAAGGAAAATGTTGTTGTTGATGCTTTGAGTCGAAAGTATGCATTTATTACCACTTTAGATGCTAAATTGCTACGTTTTTAACATATTAAAGAATTGTATGAGAAAGACTGCAATTTAGCAATGTTTATAATGCATGCGAGAATGTTGGTTTTAATAAGTTCTATAGGTATAATAGTTATCTATTTCGCATGAGACAACTTTGCTAATCTAAGTGTTCTATGTGATTACTTTTGATTTTTGAAGCACATGAAAGAGATTTAATGGGACACTTTGGTATATCTATGACTTTAGATGTTTTGCAAGAACACTTCTTTTGGTCAAATATGCGATCAGATGTATCTGAGTATTGTACTAATTGCATTACATGTTTGCAAGCTAAGTTTAAAGTGTATCCACATGATTTATACACATCATTACATGGGTTACATGCACCTTGGATAGACATTTCTATGGATTTTGTTTTTGGTTTACCTAGGAACTAGATGTGAATTTGAGGAATCTTGAAAATACTTCTCCCCATTTTGTTCCATCAATACTTTATTGCCAACCAATTCTTTGTAGTATGAAACCTGAAAAATTTTAATCGTGATTTTTAATTAATTAATTATTTAAAAATTAAATATATTTATAATTTATTAATACTTTCTATTTTTAAGATAAAATTAAATATCAATTTGTTTATAATAAAATAAAAAAGTCTATTTTAAATTTCCATGTCTTTTTCTCTCTAATTTTATAGTATGATGGCTTTTGCATTGCTTATTTTCAATATAAGTATAATAAATATATTTATAAAAATTATAGAACTGTTAACATGAGATTATTTTTTAAAATAAATAGGATATATCAATCATAAAAATTTCACGTAAATAAATATAATAGTTATTTTGAACATTAATTTCAAAATTATGTTTGAATTATAATTGATAAACACATAAAACAATCATGTTTTGATTTTCCCTCCGCTTAACAATGGAGTTATAAGATCCCTCGCCTTTTTTGAAATCCGAGTTATTTCATCCATTAAGTCGTAAGTCAGTAAGTAAGAAAGCAGATAAGCTATTGGTTTCAACAAGAGAATTCTATAACGTAAGGGAATCTTTTTTCCAATTTCCAGCAATTTTTTTAGGTATTGATAAGCAAAAAGGTCAAGCGTAGTCACTCCAATTTTTAGCCTTTCAAGCAGAAGCAGTCCCCTTTACAGTGCAGCTAGTAGGAGCCTCCTTCAAAGAGGGTAATATATATAGTATCGGTATAAATCTAAGCCCCCATATAGTGAAAGTGCTTGTCCTCCTAGATAGGGGTGGCAAAATTGGCCCGGCCCGTTGGGCTGGCCCATTAAGCCCGAAAAATAAATGGGTTGGGCTTCAATATTTGTGGCCCGAAAAAATCGGGCCTAATTGGCCCGGCCCGTTTGGCCTGCGGGCCAAATGAGTTCAGACCATTTTAGCCCGCGGGCTGACGGGCCGGCCCGATTCCAAAAAAAAATAAAAATAAATAATGTATTAAATGAATGAACATTATGTTTGTATTTGATGGTTTAAATGTTTTTTTTATTTGCTTGAAGATAGTTGGTTTGTTTTAGAAATTTTTGATGTAAAATTGTAAATATAGTGGACTGTTTTAAAATTGTAAATCTTTTATGATTTAAATTTGTTGAAGTTGAGATGATATAGTGGACTGTTTTAGGCCAAAATAAGACTATAAATGTGTTGTTTGTTTGTAAATAATTTAATAAATTTTTTTTTTCAACCAACATAACATCATAACTTTTTTAAAAAAATTATAAATTTTCGGGCTATTTTGGCCCGTTGGCCCGTGGGCCATGTAGAGGCTAGGCTGGACCTCAATATTCCAAGCCCGCACAATTTCAGCCCGGCCCGATTAAATCATTTGGCCCGTTGGGCCGGGCCGGCCCACCCGTTTTGCCACCCCTACTCCTAGACCACCCAATAGAAGTCTAAGTAGTTGCCCCGTGCCCTGAAACTAGTTTTCTGGAATGAAAGACTTTTAGGAGAGAAGGGGTAGACGAGGCTTTCTCTGTTCTCGACTATGGTGCTATTGACTTAAGTGGTGACATATCGGATCTTGCCATTGAAAGGAGCGCGGATGCCTAGAATCGTAAAAAAGGGGCGGAACTTCTATCCCACAAGGGTTGTTCTCTTTGCTGGATTGGAGCTTTTAAAGCAGTCTTAGGTTGGCTATTAAGGATTAAGCCATTCGACCCGACACATCTACTGCACCATCCTTTGGAGCCCTATGTAGGGGACTGGATTAAAAAAAAAAGAACTACATCTCCTTCCTTACCAGCATGTCTGGGATTCCAGTGGTTCTTACCGCCCCAGTGAATGTGTAGGTTAGTACGAATGACTATCAAAGACAGAGCTGAGACCTATAGGTTGGATTTGAGTCTCTAGTCGTATCTTCTAGCAGGTTTGGTGTTCTTTGTTGCCGTAGACCAGGTTTCGGATGCCAGCATTCTTCAGTTCAGATAGGCCGAGAATGAAGCTGATCTTTATTCTCAATTCTCCGGTGCGTAGGCATCGTCTGGGGGATCTCCCCTTTGACTTTAATTTGATAGAAAGATTGTCGCAGTTGAGTAAAATGGGGACTGGTTTCAGTCAATTCGTGCCCGCAGGAAAGATAATTGGAGCGGTAGGATCACTCTTTATTTTATCATACATAGCGATGGCTATCTTGAGGGGACTCTCACAACTCTCTTTCCCCTCCCCTTTTTCAATCCGGCCGATGCCATTTCGAGAAGCGATGTTTCTAAAGGTACAATGTACTTAGGGTGGTGGTCGGATGAAGAATGTCCGAGTAAAGAGAACTAGCCAAGCTCCTGAACAAGCGAAGGAATTGCCCTTTCTCGAATAAGATATTACCTTAGCACTTGCACTATACAAATAACCCATACCCCTTGACCCAGCTGTCCCGATGAGAGAAGGCGAGATCTTTGACCTGCTTGTGTGAAGCATATGATTTTCCTGTAAAGAGGAGTGGGTGGGGAAGGCGCTTGCAACGTCCTTTGTCTTGATTGTCATTATTTACAATAACAACAATTAATGTACAAGTAAAACATCCATAAATTTTTTTAAAGGCATATATTAAAATATATTACTAATTATGGCAGCAAAAAAAGTACAGCCAATCCAGCCAGGTGCAAGATAACCAAAAGTATCTCCTCAACCCACTAAATGTCCGAGCACTAACAGAACAATACAACCACCACCACCAACATCCTTAAATTAATACTTGATAACTTGTATTTTTCTGAACCTCAACTGATACGATCTTTATTTATCTATCAAATAAGACCTTTATTTATCTATCAAATAAGACCTGTAACAATTTCTTGATACTATTATCAAATATCACGAATTAAAAGCATTTAGTTATCAAACAATTAAAAATCCTAATTATATAAGTGGTGAAATTCTTAGAGAATTTCAAAGCAAAGGTCTAACAAGAACTTTAAGAGAAAACTCAAAATTGTATTCAATGATTATCATCTGAATTGTTCAAATTACATATATAGAAGAAAGTGTTCAAATACTTGTTTGATTAGGAATTCTACTTATTTTTTAAAAAAGAAATCAAATCTACTAAATTGTCAAATCTACCAAGATTTCCTTATTTAAAAAGGAAAACAAATAACACAATAAATCTAATAGATATCAAATATGTCAAGATTTCCAAATTCTTATAGAAAACAAATAAACCCTAAAATCTTTATGGGCTGAACGAAATTCATAAATTTAGTGGGCTTGGAATTGGATTTTCTTCACCTTTGTATCAAATCTAATTAAATTTACAAGTACCCATACAATTTCTCTTTTGGGCAGATTGATTCAAATAACACAAAATAAACCCATTAAGTGCATCTTTCATCTGTTTAACTCTATATCTTGTAATTGGTCCTCCATCATAACTCAAAAGATCCAGTTTCTTCTTATTTGCACTTGAACTCGAATTTCCATTAATGACATATCCATACTCTGGATCAACTTATAAATTAGTAATTTTGATAAATTATTAAAATAATAATTTTTAGAAAGATTGTCATATAAATATATAATCTTATCAATATCATAAATTAATAATTCTTTAAAATTACAAACATAACTAGAATTATTTAGTAAAATATGAATTTATTGTACTTTTTTTTCTCATAAAAATTTAAGTTTAAGCAAATTTCATCTCTAACTTTTTTCATTACATGCAAAAGCTTTGGTGTTGTGTTCTCAATTTATAACAAAAAATTGTTATTAGTTGCTTTCGTTAATTATGAGTGCTTCGATAATCGATTACAATTGTGTTTTTTGTTTTCATTTATCATTTTCCTAGAAGAATTTTAGGTAACCAGAGGCTTCTTATCTTCATGGATTTAACTTAAATATATATATATATATATAATAGTCTTGATTAAATAAAATATTTTCTCAAAATTTCGTTGTCTAGAAGTACAATGAACATTGCTTTAAGTATTAAAGCATATTAATTCATTTATTTCCATATATATATATATATATATATATGTACAACGAAAGTTTAAAATAATTTATAAATATGATACATATGCATTGTATAATTACACATTTTTTTTATGCAATTAAATTTATATTTACTAAATAAGAAAGAACTCTTTTAAATTAATTATTAATTTATAGATTAACTAGCGGCACTCTAAATTAATAATATTTTATGGTTCTAACTTTATTAATTTATAGTTTTCCAAATTTTTTTTATTAATTTTAGAGATTTTATAGTAATTATGTGCTAAACTAATCCAAAAAGGGAATATTAATTTTAAGTCATGAAAATCGAATCCAACTTGTAAATTTTTTCCATGTTTGATTGTGGTTTTTCCAATTTGAGTTTTGTATTTTTGGTCCATTTGAATTCTTTGGAAACTACATAAATGCTTACCTGGCTTTCCTTAAAGAATATATTTAGATAGATATGGCACCAACATATAAACATAAATGAGAGAGTCACATGTTTATAAATAACATACAGGAGAAGCACAGCAACTTAATATTGCAAACGCTATTCAAACAATTCTTTGAATAATCAAATACAACTTCATTAGGAAGAATATCAGGTAAAAGCCTATTTTTCTTTTCTTTCAACTTCTTCAGTTCTATAAGGTTGTTTTTCTAACATCATTTTGTTTGGGGCCGCCCGGGGGGGGGGGGGTGTGCAGGGGGGATCATTCTTCAAGAATTATTATTTTTTAAAAACAATTCTTATCATACTTGAACAAATTAAGAATTGACTAGTTTTTGTTTATGGCTACGAGTTTTCTATATTTTGAACTGATTGAGAACTTAAAACCCTTCATTTTTTGTTTTGATTTTTTCGTGCACATGTAAAAGGCAATGAATTCTACGCTTGAAGAAAATGAATTTGGTGACGAACGCGGAGAAATCTCCAACTCAGGGAATGGTAAAAGAACATATCATCGGCATTCTCCTCAACAAATCCATCATCTTGAAGTGTAAGATCTTAATTCTTTTTTGCTTTGATAGTAGTTTAAGGTTATTGTCGACCATCATTTATAACCATGCTTAAGGGTATATGTTTTTTTTGGGAAATAGACTAAAACAAAGCAATGGATCCATCCAAATGCACTTTAACACTCTGAATGCAACACCATTTCTTTTCTTCTTCTTTTTTTCCCTTTTTGGTTAAAGGCTTTAGAAAACACTATCTACAGTGTAATTGAATTGTAAATATACCATTACATTTTTCACTTATCCCTTCTAGTCATATCTACGTATCTGACCATTTGTTTGATCAATTTTATTCTATTTTTTCAAACATGAAATCTTTACAAGACTTTTAATAGAATTTTATAGACCCTTTTTCTTTTTGGCTTTTGCCTAATTCTTGAGAGGATTTTGATTTCCTTTTTAGTTGTTTAGGATAATTTGTTTCTTAATTTGTTACTTTTAACAATTTTACATTTTTTGTATTGTAGGTTTTTCAAGAAATGCCCTACCCCTGATGAAAAACAAAGAGTGGAATTAAGCAAAGATCTAGGTCTTGAGTCGAAGCAAGTAAAATTTTGGTTTCAAAACAAAAGAACGCAAGTAAAGGTGACTCATTAATGATGATTTTTTTTTTTCTTTTACATCTTCACCTCAACCATGATGCTTTAATCCTTTTCTTTTTTCCCCTGAAATGTTTTAGGTTCAAACTAAAAGAGCGACCAATATTGTTCTTAAATCAGAAAATGAAAAAACTCTTTATGAGAATCTCATAATGAAGGCTACACTTGATCATCTCGTATGTCGGACATGCAACATAAAAGAATTCGAAGAAGTGGAGAGAGAAAGAAATCTACAAAAATTACAAGTAGAAAACTATTGGCTGAAATCAGAGGTAAATTTAAATTTTTCTTATCTTATTTAATTTACTCTTAGAATGTCTTAACCTCTCAATCTCGCTTATGTTTAGCGCCAAATTAGTTAAACACACTTGTTTGACTACTTAATTTTAAACTCTTTGAGTTAACAAACAAATCCCTTGTCTCGTTAATTATGCAGTATGGGCGACTTTGGAACATTGTGGCTCCTTCCATAGGGAAGTTCAGTACACTTCTATCACCACCACATGCATTTGCAACAAGTTTTTCAAATGAAAAATTTCCAGGTCAAGGGATGGCCCCATATTGTTTTGGTCAAGAGCATATTACAAGTTCTTCAATGAGTCTTGGGCCTCCTAACCAACTTTTTAGAACGCAAGGGATTGAAAAATCTCTAATGTTAGAGACAGCTGCTACAGCAATGGAGGAACTATTGGAGCTTTTAGAAGTAAATGAGCCATTATGGATCAAATCTTCAACGGATGGGAGATACTTTCTTGATCATGATATCTATTATAAGCATTACCCCAAAACAGACTATTCCATTAATTCTGGAGCATGGATAGAATCATCAAAAGATTTTGGCACTGTACCAATGCCTGCGGCTCAATTGATCGATATATTTTCAGATTCGGTTTAACCCTAATTGCTCTCTTTTCTTGGCCAAATGATTATTATTTGATTTATTCATTTCTTAAGACAAATACTAACTTATCCATTGGGTATTATGTGTTTCTTTTTCAGAAAAAATGGATGGACACTTTTCCCACCATTGTCACTAAAGCGAGGACAATTGGGACAATTGATACCGGAAGTTTTGGTGGCTCTTTGCATTTGGTAAACACTAGTAAAGTTCAACGTCATTTTTTAAAATGAAAAGTTGGTAATTACTTGAAAGTTCATGATTAATCTAAAATATGTATGTAATTGTGCAGATGTATACAAAGTTACACATTCTCTCTCCTCTTGTGGAACCTAGAGAGTATATTTTTCTACGTTATAGCCGCCAACTTGATTCCAATACATGGGCAATAGTAGATACATCGTACAATTGCTTCAACATTTTCCAAGATGCTTCATTAACATCTTGGAAGCTCCCATCTGGTTGCAAGATTCAGGAGATGCCCAATGGAAAATCAGAGGTAGATTTTAAACTATATATCTCGTTTAATTTGATAGTTTGTTTTTTATTGTTTCTTGAACTTGCATGACTTTGATAAAAATAGAGTTAATGGAAGAATATTATGCAATAATTGCATATAGTATTTCATCAGTATTTTTATTATGAATATGATGACAATTGAGCATAAAATAATTAAGAAGGTATATCTTTGGAAACATTACATGCTAGATTTAAATAAAAACAAAATCCTCTATAATGTTTAGTTGATAATCAAGAGTTTTTTATTTGAATGGTTGTCATTACTATAACTGAAAGTTTTTACTCTCTCTAGATATTTTACATTTTGAGATAATTTTTTCAAATATACTCAAAATTGCATTCTTGTTTCACAGGTTACATGGGTGGAGCATGTAAAAGTAGATGGCAAATCCTTTAATGATCTTCTATTCAAAGATTTAATTTGGAGCTGTCAAGCATTTGGAGCCAAAAGATGGCTAGTTACCCTTGAAAGGATGAGCCATAGAATTGTATTTTCAGCGGCATCTAGGGCTATGACCGTATATAGACTTGAAGGAGGTACTCAACTTTCAATTTTTATTGTTGTTGCAGTATAATATATGCGATTATCAATTACTAATAACTTATTGACCAACTAGACTAAGGAGTAGGAGTTTGACTTCTTTAAGTAACGTCTCAAATTCAAGCCTTGTAAATGGAGAAATAGGTCTTAGTAGAGCTTTCATTGCAAGATGTTCTACTCCGTTCGACTTCAGACTAATAATAATTAAGGGCCAAAGTAACTTTTGAATGGCGAGAATTCATACAAAAAGATTACCAATTAGAATTTTAGTACAAAAATTATAAAATGTCTCATTATCATTACTTCTTTTTTTTTTTTTGTGGTATCACGATTTGGTGCAGATGAAGGTAGAAAAAGCTTGATTGAGTTCTCTCATAAAATGGTTCAAAGCTTCTGTGAAATTTTAAGCACGCCAAAAGGAATAAATGTTGGCTACCAAGAAAAATTGAGGACTTATGACATTCAAATCTCAGTTCGTGAAAACAATATCTCAAGTTACCTTGATGGAATGATTGTATGTGTGACGACCTCTTTGTGGCTTCCTATTTCTTGCAAGAATCTCTTTGATTTCTTCCAAGATGAGAAAACAAGACCTCAGGTATGCATTCTTAGTTGATCAAGTTTTCATTGATCATAATAACATCTATAATTGAAAATGGACCTAATTTCACAATATAATCTAAAATGTTGTAGTGGGATGCTTTATCTAGTGGAAGTTTGTATATTGAGTTTGGACACATTGCAACTGGCGCTCATCTTGAAAATACTATAACTCTATTAAAGGTAAACCTTTATTTGTTTTATTTGTTGATAATTGCCACTTCTATAAAATTATTACCTGATTTAGGATAAATTTAGCACTGAAATTCAGTGTCTTCAAGTCTATTTTACTTGTATAATCTTCATGAAAATTAATTTGTATAATTTAATAAAATATTCTATTTATTAAACAGCCATCCTCTCCTGAAGAAAGCATTATGACAATAATTCAAGAGAGCTGTTTTGATCCATTGGGAGGCCTTATAATATACGGTCCAATTCATACAGAGGCCATGGCAAGTGCAATAAGGGGTGAGGATATTTCAATGACACCAATTCTTCCTTCTGGTTTTGTAATCTCTAGCGATGGCCATACTATTGGAGAAGATGAAGCTTCAACAAGTTCTGATATCAACCGCTCAAGAGGTTCAATTTTGACTATGGCTTTTCAGATACTAATGAAAGATATCACATCCAAGGAGTTAAGCATGGAGACAATTGATGTCATGCACACTCTTATGAGCATCACTATTGCTAAAATTAAGGAAGCTATAGGTTGCCCTCATGCCAATTGATCAGCCATCATTTTCAATGCTTTGTTTTATAACAATATTATAAACACTGCTTGTCCTGTGCTTTAGTATTTTTATTCTCAAGACGTTATTTCAGGTCATGCTTTGGACATCATGCTTGAACATGATGTTAAATAAACTTGTTCATGGGATTTCTCCTTGTTATGACCAAATTGCTTTTTTTTATACATTCTCTTGACTGTTTATGATTCATTTCTTAGATGAAATTTTCTATTTTAAAATAAATGGTAAATATGTTACTCCATCCGTCTTCAATCCGCCATAAAATTAATGTTCACATTTGAGTTAGTTTAAAAATTAGAAAGAGACATTGACTTCAAAGAAGTTAAATATTTATCCTTATTATTAATTAAGTTAGTAGTGAGACAATTAGATAGTTGATATAAATCCCTTAAATTAAGAAGTTTGTTAGTGAAATTTTAAATGAAAAATATATTTATTTTAAAATAGTGAACATTAATTTCCATACATCCCAAAATAAAAACGAGTACATTTAAATCCAAACGGAGTATTTGTGATGTTATAATGCAATTTTAGAGTTCTAAAAATGTATTGTGAAATAAAATTATGTATATTATTGAATGTAATTGAGACTATAATGTGATATTTAAATTGAATATATATATATATATATATATATTTGTTTTTTTGGGCCAACTAGCTACCCTCTATGAGGAACACAATTTCGATTTTTTTAGAAGATTTTGCAAATTCCCAAAGTGCATTTCTTAGTTAAGAACACCTGAATCAAATCTAACTTGAAAAAAAATGAGCTCTATTAAATCATTCTTAGGATGTTCCAAATTCATTCAAATACAAGATCTTTCTAATTGGAGAAAATTCCAAAATTCAATTGCTTGCATAAATAAATATTTTACAAAAACATATAAATATATTTTTCAATTCCATAATGGATATTTTACAAAATATGAAGTTGACAATTATTTCAATACAGATGTACCCAATACATTATTCATTTACATCCTTAGAAGAATTTTGAATAATTGTATTCAAACATTATTTCTAAAGGAATTCTCGACATCTTCTCATATCTTTCATATGGCTAATAGTCTTTCTCATCGATAGTTGGCTAGACAAGCAGGAAATTCACAATTGCTTATGTTTTTTATGTTAGATTTTGTGGAAATTTTTTTAGTATTTATTTGGTTTATACATCAAAACTACCTAAAAGACCATGCTGATTTAACATAATGATTAACGAAATAACGTACACCAGAATTTATAAATCTTGTCAAAGAACAAAAAATATAAGACGAAAGTGTATCTAAGCCATTAATGTTGATTGCAAAACAACTTGACGTTCTCTTTTGTAATATCAATAAATACTTCTACCTTTCAAAAACCATAAAAATAAATATTGTAGTAAAACGCCAGAGTTTTTTTTAGCATTCCAAAGCAAGAATAATGAGCTTATGAAACTCACTAATTATGAATAAAATGATAACTTATTCATAGTTAAAATGATCTCCTAAATACTCATGTGAAGTCGAAATGTAATATTTAATTTTAAGTGAATAAATTCTAATATATAAATATGATTATATATATATATATATATGAAATTATCTAAATAATCAAAACAATATTTTATTCACCTTTTTTTCAACATTAATTTATTCTGATTTTAAAGTGTAATGAATTGTTGATTCTTTTATAAAAAAATGACAAAAACTTAAAATGTGGGCTGAACAAACGCGGCCGCATAGCAATTTATCAAAATTAATTCGCAAAACTTGAGTGAAAATGAACATGATGGCTTTGGGCCCCCTCCGGATGATGCTGAGAAAAAGTTATGCAAGCCCATTTTTACAGTCTTCGCTGGAGGAAATGCTTAATCCCCATTTTACTCTTAGGTGGTGTTAGGTTCCAAAGTGGAGAGCGGATGGGAGGAGGAGGGGGGGGGGGGGGGGGAATTGAGAGTGAAAATAGTTGTCTTATTTGATTTTGATATATAGGAAGGGAGGGAATGGAAGATAATTTTTTTTTTATTTGGTTTGTGAGGGGAGGGGAGGGGAAATAGCAGCAAATTGACTAATATATCTTCAATAATGTTTATTCTTTATTTGTTTAATTTTTTTGTAAATTTTATTTTTCTCTATATATACAACATTATTTATGATGCGGAGTATGGATATGCCATTAATAGAAATTTGAAATCAAGTGCAAATACGAAATAACTAAATAACTGGATCCTTTGAACTATAATAGATGTCCAATTACAAGAGTTAGAGCTAAAAAGATTAAAGATGCACTTAATGAGCTTATTTTGTGTTATTTTGATCAATTTGCATATGCTGCAAAAAACTTGTGAATTTAATTAGATTTGATACAAATGAAAAGAAAGTCGAATTCTAAGCCCACCAAGTTTAGCAATTTTGTTTAGCCCATAAGGATTTTTGGGTTGATTCGTTTTCTATAAGAATTAGAAAATCTTGGTAGATTTGATATCTATTGAATTTATTATGTTATTTGTTTTCCTTTTTTAATAAGGAAATCTTGATAAATTTGATATTTGAGTTGATTTGGTTTTCTTTTTGATAAGTAGAGTTCCTAATTAAATAAGAATTTGAACTTTTTCATTTATATATGTAATTTGAACAATTCAGATGATAAGTGATTAAATATAATTTTGAGTTTTTTCTTAAAAGAGCTATGCTTTGAAATTCTCTAAGAATTTCACCACTTATAATTAGGGTCATAATTCGTGATCTTTAATAATAATATCAAAATGTTGTTATGAGTCTTGTTTAATAGATAAACAAAGATCGTATCAGTTTGATAGAATGTCATAACTACACTGAAGAGAAAAGAAAGTAACATTGGTTGCTGTAGGTTTCGCTGACTATACAAGTGTGTGGTGGGATAAGTTTTCAACTTTTAGGCATAGGAGTGGAGAATGTTCAATATCTTCATTATTTGAGATGAAAACAATTAGAAAGATGAGATTTGTACAACATTATTATAGAGAGCTGTACAATATTTTATAGAGGCTGAATCAAGGATCAAGTACTGTTGAAGGGTATCATCAAGAGATGGAGATGGACATGATTCGAGCCAATGTTAAGGAGAAGACAAAGAGGCTACTATGACACAATTTCCTCTTGATTTAACTCGTAACATTGTTAACTTTGTTGAATTACATAATTATATTGATTTTGAAGATATTGTACACATGACAATTAAGGTTGAGAAGCAATTAAAGATAAGGAACAAGTTTGGTTGACTTCTACTTCTTCATAGAAGTTGAATGGGAAGGGCAACAAATATGGAGATTCAAATTCAAGCAATGACAGATTTGAAGCAAACAAAAGTAAAGATGTTTCTTCAACAAAATACAACCTAAATATAATAAATCTAAGGGTTCTTTGAGAGATCTAAAGTGTTTCAGTTACTTGAGATATGGATATAGGCATGCTCAATGTCTTACTACAAAGGTGATGGTTATATGAAATGGAGAAGTGGTAAGTAAGATGTGACTACAGTGACATGTCACTATTAGCAGAAGATTCATAAGATGGAGAAACAACCCTTGAATGATCAATTTTCAGCTTGGTCACAAGACAATCATTCAATCTAAGAAGAATGAGGTATAACGTGAAAACATATTTCATACTAATGCTTCATGCATGATAAATTGTGTTGCATGATCATTGATAGGGGTAGTTATACTAATGTTATTAATGCTAGTTTACTTGATAAATTGGGATTGAAAACAACTAAACACCCTAATCCCTATAGATTGCAAAAGTTGAACAATACTTGGAGATCTTAGGGTTACAAGACAATCATTGATATCATTCTCACTTGGGCATTATTCTGATTGGGTTTTATGTGATGCTGTTTCCATACATGTTACTCATATATTATTGGGATGATAGGCGAGTTATGCATTATGGCTTCACTAACCGATATATTTTTTTTTTGTGATGAATAGAAGACTTATTAAGTTGTTGTTCATGTCACCTAAGTTTGAAGATCATAAAATATTGAGTGAATGTGAAAGTGCACAAAAGAAAAAGAAGATGCATGAGAAAAATGAGAGCTAGAGAAAAACTATGAGAGGGGTGAGAAAAGAGAGGAAAAATGAGAGGAAACAAATGGAATGTGCTATAAGGAAAATAATCTTGAGATGACACATGTAAAAGGAGATAATAGTGTGCAAAGAATGGCAAAATAAGAGGTAAAATGTAGTTTCTATACAAAAGATGGTAATGCACGAAAAGCCTATCTAGGCAATTTATGTTTATTTTAGTATTCAAATGAGTGAATTTAACTATTTCTTTTAACTCAGATCTCTCTTCTCTTCCTAGTTCTTTTCAAACTTTGTTGCAGGAATTTGAAGAATTGTTTTCGAAAACTATGCTAGAATGATTGAATATCAAATTGACTTCATTGCTAGAACACAAATGCCAAACTAGCCACCTTATAGTAGCAATCCCAAAGAAATCGATGTATTACAAAGGTAAATAGATGAATTGATGAACTGTTGTCTAAGGGCTTGATCAAAGAAAGTGTCAGTCAATGTACAATACCTGTGTTTTTTGTGCCTACAAAAATATGATTTTTAGCGATGTTTGTTGATTGTCGAGCAATTAACAAAATTATGATAAAGTATCGCTACCTTATTTCTTATTTAGATGATATGCTAGATGAATTGCATTGTGCCTGCATATTCTCTAAAATTGATTTAATGATTGATTATCATCAAATTCGCATGAGAATTGAAGATGAATGGAAAACTGCTTTTTGATAAAACATGGTTTATATAAATGGTTAGTTATGCCTTTTGCATTAACTAATGCACTTAGTACTTTCATGAGATTAATGAACCATATTTTGCATAACTTTATTGAAAAATTTGTTGTTTACTTTAATGATATACTTGTGTTTAGCAAATCACTTGACAAACATATTTTGCATGTCAAAACTATTTTTGGTGCTTTGCGAGAATAAACATTGTATGCTAAGCTTGCTAAATATTCATTTTGTGTGCCTAAAATTATATTTTTAGAATATGTTTGATACGGACCCTTTAGGCGACCAAGGAACCCAAATCTCAATGGATTAAAAACCTTAATTACACAAGGAACAAGTTGAAGAAGATCAGAATTAGAACATAAAGGAAACTAAGACCTTTAAACCCTAATTCAGAGACGCCACAAAGGTTGATAACTCATTTGATAAGTCAAGCTCATGCATTCAATCAATAACACAAGAAAACAAAAGCTAAGGCTTTTCCCGAATAATTCTTCTGAATTGATGTTAATCTTCAAACAATACATAGTTAATGTCCTTAAATAGAAAACACCTAAAAGAAACCCTAAACTGACTTGGGTCTGATTACAAGTAGATTAGGCATAATTATTCTTTAAATAAAAAGTCTTAACATAATATGATAATTAGAATTAAAAACTTAAAACGTAATTACGCATGATAATTATAACATAAAGACCCAAAAATGAAAATTAAAGAAAAATTCTCTAAATAGCTCGTGCACTCTTATTAATCTTCCAAATTTAACCCTTGCTCACATAGATATGCAACCTCTCTTGGTGAAACATTGGAATCTTCAAGTTTTTCAGTTTTTTTATATTGAACATCCATTATCAAACCTTATAAAGCTTCTTTCATCCTCTTTGTAAGCCATAGTCATTGGACTACCAATTCCATGCAGAGGATCAACACAATATTTGAAATCATCAACGTGTTTGGGAATTTCAGTTTGATCAGCACATTGATCTCCATTATTCCCTCTTCCTCGAAAAGGATTCATCCTCGAATCTCCTGCATCAAACAAAGATATATCAGCCACATTAAAAGTAGCACTAATATTACCATAATCACTTGACAGATCCAGTTTGTAAGCATTATCATTGATTCTCTCCAAAACTTGAAAAGGGCCATCTCCTTAAGTTGCAATTTTGATTTCCTTTCATAAGTGTACCAAAACTGACGAAACATGTCGTACGGCTTTCAAATTTAAACCTAACAATTCCTATGTAGATAAGGAAAGTGGGGATCGAATCCACAAAGATTTGTCAACTCTTAAATTAAAATCATTAATCGGAAAGGGTTTTGGGGGGTTTTTGGTATTTTGATAATAGAATTAAAAAGGAATTTGGAATATAAATGATATAAAAAAAAGCGTTAGCAAGGAATTAGTATCAAGTTATATTTTTCATGAGATTAATCATAGATCAAGACATTATTAAGTAATTGGTTTTAGAATCCCGATCAGCTCAGACAGATTCCTATCCTTACAAATTAGATTAATCTCGATCAGCTCAGACAGATTAATATCTAATTTAATTAAACACCACTACCAACCAACGTGTATAAGATGTTCAATCAAATTGCATTAAGTAAATAAGGTATCACCAACATTAAATTGTATATAACAATCAGCTTAATTATATACAATTTAAATTATATAATTCCACTACTAATTTAATTAAGCCAAGAGCTGCAACTCAATTAAATTAATAGATGCCACTTGAATCATTAATAATCCTAGCTATATAATAACGTTTATTAACTAGATTGTCAATTCAATTAATTCACATAATTATATTAATTAAAATATGAATTACATAAATACTTAATTAATATATAGATATAAGTATATTAAAGAAATATATATATATATAAAGAAAGATTGGATTTATATTAACTAAACAAATTAGGCGGTTCAACCGGCCATTTAAATAAATTAAACTAAAAGTATGGAGACTCGACCTTCCATAAAAAAGAACATAAAAGACATAAAAGTAAATTAAACTAATAGGTGGCTCAGCCATCCATTTGCGATATTTAAAGTGCATAAAGCAAAATAAATAAAGACTAGGCGGGTAAACCGACCATAAGTCCAGTTAAATAAATCCAAATAGAAATTAAGTACAAAGAAAATTATCTCATAATCCCATTTATTAATAACTTAACACATATTCTTGCTAACAAAAGGAAATTACTCACAATCCATATTTAATAAATATAAGATGAAATTTATAAACATTAGAACGAAAATTTGAAAGAAATACTCCCCGAAAATATTGAAATTATCCGGACAGAATTTCTTTACTAAATTTTACAAAAAGACTTGAAAAATTCTATAAATTATATTAATATGAATATAATAATAAAAGAAAGAAATTACAAAAGAAATGAAGAAGATTGGAGCTAAATTAGTATCCCAAATGAGAAATGAAGCTAGCATATTTATAGGGAAATTTCTAGGGGTAAAATGGTCATTTTGACTTTCGGTACTGTAGCAGGTTGACTTGTTGATTTTGACTAGCTGATGGATGCTGTTCATGACGTAAGCAGTTACTGTTCATCGATTTTTTTTTTTTTTCATTTTCACTTCTTTTTCTTCTTCTTTTTATCTCCAAAATGTACTAAAATACACTGAAAAACTTATAAACAAAGAAATAGAAAGAAAATGTGAAATATATCAATTAAATGACACAATTAACCGATTTTTAAACAAAATATAGTCATTAAATAGTATAAAAATCAGTTAATTTATGAGTACATCAAAAACTCAATCTCCAAGTTGGAAAACAACTTTCAAATGCCCCTTGTTGGCTTGTTTGGCATATTTCTCATTCCTCTTTTCAATGTTATCTCGAACCCTTATATGCAATTCATTCACAAAATCAGTTTTTTTCTTTCCATCAAGATTAGCATACTCATTAGCACCGTAAAAGGAAAATATCCAAAGGAGTTAAATGGTAAAAACCATAAATAACCTCAAAAGGAGAATAGGAAGAAGTAGAATGAATAGTCCTATTATATGCAAACTCAATATGTGGCAACCACTTCTCTCATTGCTTTAAGTTATTTTGAATGATAGCACGCAACAACGTAGTGAGTGCCCTATTAACTATTTCAGTTTGTCCTTCTATTTGAGGATGTGCAACAATAAAAAATAAGAGTTTAGTACCTAATTTATTCTATAAAGTATACAAAAAATGACTTAAGAACTTAACATCACTATCACTGACTTGTCTTTGGTAACCCATGCAAATGAATCATTCAACTTTTCACTAAAATAAGCGATTAACTTTCATCCTTGCAAAAGGACAACACCAATACCAATTCCCGAAGCAACACATTCAATTTCAAAAGTGTTATCAAAGTTAAAGGAGCAGCAGTTAATTTTGCCTTTAACATGTTAAATGTTCTTTCTTGTTCATCCCTTATTTAAATCATACATTTTTTTTATAATTTTAGTTAAAGGGACAGCGATGCTAGAAAACTACTTAACAAATCGTTTATAAAAACTTGTTAAACCATGATGAAAACTTCTAACTTCCCCCACATTCTTAGGTGTTGATCAGGTTTCAATAGCTAACCTTTTGATCTACTTCAATTCCATTTTGACTAACAATATATCCTAAAAGTATAACTTTAGGCACAAAAAATGAAAATTTAGCAAGTTTAGCATACAAGTTTTGTTCTCGTAAAGCACAAAAAACAGCTTTAACATGCAAAATATGCTTATCAAGTGATTTGCCATATACACAAGAATAGCATCAAAGTAGACAACAACAAATTTCCCAATAAAGCTACGTAAAACATGGTTCATTAATCTCATGAAAGTACCGGTGCATTAGTTAATTCAAAAGGCATAACTAACCATTCATATAAATCATATTTTATTTTAAAAGCAATTTTCCATTCATATCTAATTCTCATACAAATTTGATAATAACCAACCATAAAATCAATCTTAGAGAATATGCAGGCACCATGTAATTCATCTAACATATTATCTAAACGATGAATATGGTGACGATACTTTACCATAATTTTGTTAATTGCTCAATATGCCAAGAACTATCTTTTTTAGGCACCAATAGCACAGATATTGCACATGGACTCATATTTTCTCTGATCAAGCCTTTAAGATAACAATTTATCCACTTGCTTTTGTAACTCCTATAAGCTGGTCGGTTTGAAATTTGTGCTCCAGAAATGAAGTCAATTTGGTGTTCAATCCCTCTAAGTGGTGGCAATCCTTCTGTCATAGTTTCGGAAAACAATTCTTCAAATTCCTACAACAGAGTTTGAAAAGAATTAGATAAGAGAGATTTGGATTAGAAGAATAGTTAAATTGGCTCCTTTGATACCAAAAGAAGCATGAATTGCCTAGATATCTTGTCTTTTGGATCTCACCCTCTCTTACATAGAAACTGTCTTTTACCCCCTTGTTTTTCCACTCTTTGCGCACTATTCTCTCCTTTTGCATGTGCCCTCTCAATATTATTTTTCTCATGACACATCCTTTCTGTTTCCTCTCTATTCTCACGCCTCTCATTACTTTTTTCATAGCTCTCATTTTGCTTGTGCATCTTTTTTTTCTTTTGTACACTCTCACATTCACTGAAAATTTTCTTATTTTCAACACCTCTTTTGGTGACATGGATAGCAACTTAATAAGTCGTCCATCCATCACAAAAGAATATCGATTAGTGAAGTCATCTTGCATAACTCGCCTATCATATTGTCAAGGTCATCCTAATAATATATAAGTAGCATGTATGAGAACAACATCACATAAAATTCGATTAGAATAATGCTCAGTTGAGAAAGATATCAATGATTGCCTTGTAACCATAAGATCTCCAGTATTGTTCACCCATTGCAATCTATAGGGATTAGAGTGTTTAGTTGTTTTTCAATCTCAATTTATCAACTATAACAACATTAGTACAACTACCCCCATTAATGATCATGCTACATAATTTATTATGTATGAAACATCTAGTATGAAAAATGTTTTCACGTTGTACATCCACCAAGCTGAAAACTTATCCTCGAGGAGCTGTTTCTCCATCATCTGCTTCCTCTGAATCTTCTGTTAATAGTGACATGTCACTGTAGTCAAAATTATCCCATCATCTTCACTCACCACTTCTCCATGCTACGCATCAAGACACATTTATTTTGAGTTTAATATTATTGTTTTTCTTTTTAAATAAGAAAATCTTGATAGATTTGATTTTCATTTTGATAAGTAAAGATTCTAATTAAACAAAAATTTGAACTATTTATTTTATATATATAATTTGAACAATTCAAATAAGTAATTAAATACAATTTTGAATTTTTTTTCAAAGTTCTCATGAAAACTTTACTTTGAAATTCTTAGAGAAGGCGACTTATTAGAGTTATTAATTATTTAATAATTAAATTGTAAATACCCAACCCAATAGTTTATTTTATTAGGATGAGCTTATTTTATTTATTAGGCCCACAATTATTTTATTAGGATTTTTTTTTATGTTATAGGGATTATGGTATAAATATATGGTTATGAGACTAACCTTACTTCACTATTCTATTTTACGTTATTTTAACTAGAGATAACTTTTGCAGAAACAGAGACGGCGGCTAGGCAAAATAATCCTTTTGAGAACCACTCAACCCTAGGTAAGGTCAATCTCGAGTAGTTTTATGACTTTAATGATTTAATATAGTTATATTGTGATTTTAATTTAAGGATTTTATGAGTATGTGAGAGCGATTCTTTTGGAGACTATCTAAGTTAGGAAGAATCATCTGTTTGAGGTGAGTAGTCTATGATATTTCTTGATTTAATAAAAATATTCTTTCAAAAATTGAATATTTATCTATCTGTTATTTTTGTATATGAAAATTTGAAATGAGTTTGAGTATTTTCCGACTTAGAAATCTATATTCATATATATAATTTAATCTGTTTATTTGAGAAATTGTTTGTGTTAAATTGAACTCATATGGATAATTTGAAGTTGGGGGAACATGTTCCGAATATTGATTTGAATTCCATTTATATGGAAAAATTTGATTGTTATTTGGCCGTCCTAGCGGGGGAGTACAGCTAGGTCTGACGTCAAAGTTTAGGACCAATGGAAGATTATCATTCTATGAGTTTAATGGTAAATTATTTATTATGTCTAATATATATATATATATATATATATATATTTTAGTTAATAAGCCCAGATATTATTATTATTATTATTTTCAACATGTTTTGGTTACCGCAAGTTTCGATTTTTCCGTAAGTAATAGCTTAATATTTTTCGCATTATAGAAACTAATTAGTACTGTTAGTAATAACTTACCGTAAGTACTGTTATTTTTTTTTTCATTATACATAAATCAGTAAAATTTTGTCTACTGGAAGAAAGATTTTCTTTCATACATTATTGAACAGTTAGAAAAACTATTCTTTGTGACAAATTCTTGGAAACCAGACTAGTATTATCCAATATTTATTTTATAATTTTTTTCAAATCTATTCTTATTGACTATGGTTTGTAACTAAAAAAAAAAATGAATTTGTCTAATTTCTTCTCATATTTCTTAATTGTCCATTAGTACTATTTTTTTTTTCACTTATACTTTTTCTATTAAATAGTTTTTGAGTTTTATTTTATTCATATTTAATATTATGAGTTAAAGAAAGAGTAACATTACTTTTCTAATTTAATTTTCAATAAAAACTATGAGTTCGAAAACACTTGTACATTGATTTAGCTTATGTTTGTTAATTCAATGATAAATAATCAGTCATAAATAGTTTGTTTAAGAATTAAAGCTTTGAATTTTTTTTATTTTTATTTTTATCTTTGTAATAACTCATTTTGAAGAGGTATCATAACTATTTAATGAGCTTGTATATACTCGTTATTTTATGTTTTCCAATGATAAGACTATTTTTGAAGAATGTGAGGAGGAGATTTGGTAGATTAATGTTTTGACTATTTCCTAATAGATTATCGACATTTGAACTTTTATTATTAAAAAATTTGATAGTTTATTAATTTATTACATTTTATTAGACTTGCTTTTAGGCTTTGTTTTGAATTTTAATTACTTTCTTAAAAGATTTTGATTGATTAAAGGATATTTTTATATATTTGAATAAATAATTTTATTTTATAGGTTATTGTATAATTTCAAAATCTTTGTAGCCTTGTGATTATAAAGAATACTTTATGATGTGTTGCATCCTGATTTCAGACTTGGAACCTGACATAAATACTTCTAACTCATGATATTTGATAATAATATTAAAATATTATTACAAATCTTGTTTAATAAATAAACAAATATCGTATCAATTTAGTAAATGAAAATAATTAGTAAAAATTAAAAAAGAGAAAATAAATAAAAAATAAAGTTGAAAAAGATATTGATTAGAAAAAAATGAAATTATTAAAATATAAAAAGAGAAATTTAAAACTAAAATCCCTCTCCTATCATTTTTTTTCACTTTCGAAAGTGAGAATTTGAAAGGGAGGAAAATATAAATATTATATTTACATAATTACCCTTTTTATATTTTAATAATTTCATTTTTTTTCATCATTTCTCTTCTTCAACTCATCTTCTACTTATTCTCTTTTTTTAATTTTTACTTACTCTTCCCATTTTTTCCCATTTATTAAAGGATGTTTATATCCATGGAAACAAATAAAATTTACAAGATACAACTTGTAAATGGCGTAGCCGCAAGGCTACGCCATTTAGACCCCTTGCAAATTCCCCCAGTCCCGTAGATACAACTTTTTTTTATGCAGACGTAGATACATTTTAAAAACACAGGTTGCAGAAAGTATAAATAACCAATTAATATAAGGTGTACATGGAATACGCCAAAGAACTCGAGCATACTACATCTACCACTGAGTACTTTGGCCAATTCTCTGGGATAATTGACCTCGCAGTTGTTTCTAATCATTTTATTTTTTATTTTAGACTCACCAAAAGGCATCATCAAACTTACAAAGTTAAAATTTAAACATAGCCAACATGCAGTCGAGCGGCCAGTGGCACTGCGGTAGCAAAACAAAAATGTCTATTTATTTTCAAGCTGTCAAATCTTACAGTCATTACAGTGCTTCTGTAGAACTACCGATCATCTTCGAGAGAAATAACCTCCTCTTACATGTCCTTAGGACTCTTAATATCCTGAAAATCAACCCAAAAAAAAAGCCAATTGCCCAAGGGCATAAATATAAGATAAAAGGTGATCAGCCATAATATTTAGTACTTAAATATCAACAAAAAAGAAATAAACCAATTGCCCAGGGGCACTAAACAAAGGATAAAAGGTGGTTAGCTCTATTACTTACCTTGTTTGCAATTACAACTCCGTCAGGAATTTCTAACTTCGCATCAGATTTTGCAGTAATAGTCACTTTCCCCTGAATATGGGAGGAAATAGGAAAAGAAAGAATGAACGATTTGAAATTAAAAACAAATGAAACATCATGATGTCTAAATGCAACAAGTTCACATTTGGTTAAAAGATCTTGTGTTGCCCCATTCAAGACGACGGAGCAAAAACAGCAGTAGAGTAGGATTATACCTTCAGGGTAATGCCAGCTCCAAACCATACATCACCTGATACTTTCAAGCTATCAAGCTCAACAATGCTAGGAATAGACTTGAAACGACTTAAGAAGTTGGCAACCTGAAAATACATAAAAACTTAGCTACACAAACAAGAAGATGGTGAATATATAGAGCCAAGTTGCTGGGATTAATTCCAACCTTTTTGAACTCAGGTCCCAATTCAATAGCAGGATTAGATGGATTTATTCTAGCGGGATTCCGGACCACATACCCATCATCAGTCAGATTATACAAGTCAGACTGTGTAGGACAAACATGAGACAGTTGAAGTTCAACTAATATTCACACAAAAAAAAAAAAAATTACAGGGAAGATTGAGATTGAAAACTGACCTGGACAAGAAGCAGATCTGAAGTTGCTTTTACTGGAAGGAAACGAGATCGAGGAACATTGATACCAATAGCACGGTCGAAGAACTGTAGAGATATGAATTAATCAATGCCATCATTTTAAAATTGTTTTGCCAAGAAAGAGACGAAGCTAGGGTGAAGATTCAATAGTGATAAGATATAGAGAATTTCAAAATCTGAAAGGCATCATGAAGTCAATGTTCCTATACCCGTATAGCAGCACCAGCAGCAGTTTCAAGCTGAAGAATTTTAACCCCATCAACCTCCTGTAAGAACAACTGTTCAGTAACAAGAACAAATAACTCTCCTTAGCTGAGCAACTTGCAAATGTGCACCTTTGGGTTTGGAATAATCTCCATCTTGAGAGCATTTGCTTTGACAACCCTTTTGATTGCTTTCAGATTCACCCATCTGCAAAATACCAGCATGTTAAAGCCCATCAGTTAAGTCCTGAAGAAAAGCATTCCTAAATCAGAACGAAATGAAAGGTTAGCTCCAACATGGCAGTAAGGAAACTTACAAGTTGTTGGTATTGAAGATTTTGAACTTCTCTATTGATTTGAATTCATTTACCTGCACAACAAACACGTTATATATATATATATATATATATATATCCTGGATAAAAGAAAGCACAAGATAGCTCCCCTTCCCAAGAGAGATAATTCCGCCATAGATTTGCTCTGATTTCATCCAGCAACCCACCTTCAGCTTTTAAATCTTATTTTTCACAAGTAATTTGCTTCTTACATCAACTATGTTGATTTTTAACAAAAGGAGGAAGGATTAACAAATGAACCAATAGGATGGAGGTGCTTCTGACAGTATATGTCATTTGGAAAGTATCCTGCCTTATCTCAAATCCATTTTGACAAATATTGAAGTAACAAAGATTAAATTATTCAAACTGTCATTCCAGTTAAGCCAAGCTGCCTGCCAAAGATTGAAAAGTTTCTCTGAACAGAGATCCCCTAGGGCTCTGCAAAGTTAGTATGTTAAGGGTTCCTATTTCGGTGACAGCTAAAGAAAAAGAAAGAAACAGAGTAGAGATAGAAACAAGAACTCACATGTTCATCAGGAACCTGTGCTATTTCCAGCAGCTGTACCACAGAAAAGGAAAAAGACCAATAAGCAATCAGTTGTTCAAGCTGCAGTTATAATTTGATCCATTGCATGGGCATATGATAAATTGTGGGTTTAGAGAGAAGGTGCATAGATACAAAATAAGTATCCTGTGTCAATATACCATAAAAGATATACACTGTACATACATAGCTTTTAGCTGTTTTTAAAAAGTAAAAGTTGTTTGTACGTTCTCAATTAGTTGCAGTTTCACTACTGATTTTAGCTTTAAAAAGTTGAAAAAGGCAGTTTTAGAGAAGCTAAAACTACCTTGCAGATGTGTTTCATAACAGCTTTAGCTTTTTCTTATCAATGGTGAGAATAAAAAAGTTATATTAATTTCTAAAGAAGCTTTTTTCACACTTTTTTTCTAATCCAGCAACCAAGAACAGATTCTAAGTTTAGTGGATATCTCCACTATTTCTTATGTGAAAAAAAAAACTGCAAGTTCTTTCATCTTTTCCATCAATTGGTTGTTCCTCTCATCAGATAGTATCTCTTCTCCAATTAGTTCACAAGATTGAGTGGCAAGCTAAATACTAGACATGTGACATAGTAAATGAATGAGGTTAAATCCTATGGGAACCCTGGCAGAGAACCCAAAAGAACCACCTAGGTCAGAAATTACATGAAGCATAAAACAGAGGAAGTCAGAATGAAAAGAATGAAGATCAAAGATATTCTGAAGTGTAAACTGTGTGCAGAGAATATACTTAACATTGTAAATTGAAGGAAATTTGAGAAACTAACAATAATGGAAAATGAAAGCCATATCAACAAAGAACCAGTTGAACAAGCAACGGAACAACATATTCATCCTGGGGGCATATTATGTGTTTGCTAGACAACTAAAGGTTTTTACAGATTTCCTTTTCAGATAGATAGATGTAAACACACCTGAACTTTTCCTTCATAGGAAATTAGCGTGCCACCTTTCACGTCAGCCAATGTTTTAGGAGTGACCTGAAAATGCAAGGGTTTTAGCCTGTCGAAAAGGTACTTAATTACATATAAAGAAGCATAACTAAAGCAATAATATATTTCAATACCTCCATGCAGTATTCATTATTGTTGTGGATCAAATGGTTTAAGATTTCTGCAAAAGTTAATTAAGGAAATATAGTATACCCATTAAACAATTGATAATATTTGGTTTATCAAGAAAGATCCCCCCCCCCCTCCTCCTCCACTCATTCATTATGAAGAAATTTTAGCAAGCAAAGCCGATTAAGGATACTTAAATCGACAACTGCACCCAAGTTATCTGAATTAGCAACAAAAATATACTCCTTCCCCTGTGAGATGCAAAAGAAACAAAGGGTCAAACAGTTCTACCAATTGCACATAACAGATGTCTGAATAATAATAATAAACCTGTGACAATAAAACATCAAGCTTGCCACTATTCATCAAAGATGAGAATACATCACCGTGACCTGGAGGGTACCTGAAAACAGAACACAATCATGAATGAGTAACTTTAGTTAAAAAAACCAAAAAACCAAAACAAACGTAGAAACAAATTCTTGGACCATATGTGACATGTTCATAGTGAATTACTTCCATAAACTAATTTCATAAGATTATAATAATACAATCCAAAACCTTAAACCCATTAACACAATCCTTGCAGGGAGACTATGAAATGGATATGCAACCTTCAAAAGCTCCCAAATCCACTATCCAACATTTGGATAACTACATAATCACCATTTCTGTACATTTGTCTACTTGTTTTCTTTCTTCCCACTTCATCATTGTTAATCCTTCTGCAATTACTTTACTGTACTAAAAGAGTTGTTGTCAGAGATTTTCCACCTACTTGATCAATTAGAGAGTATTCTGCATGTCTATTCTACTTCGATTCCCAACATGCATAAGCTCAAAACACAGCCAACACTCAGCTAATCTTTATGAATATGCTATCTACGACCTTGTAGTTAGTTCAATTCGCTTGGGCAAGGGCATATAATGAAAATTAGAATACAGTGATTCTGAAAAGTTGAAATTTTGGATGTAAAACAATTGTTTTGAGAGATGTTTTTACGAGCAATGATGAATTTGTTTTCAAATTCTTGTCCTAATATAGCTCCACTAGTCAAAATATTTCATACCATGCATCCTTGCTAGTATTCCCTTTGGATGGAAGAGGCATAAAATCTTCAACCACTAAACGAGGATACTGACTCTGCAGCAATCAACAGACACAAGAAAATTGCATTAGATGGACCTCAGGAGGAAAAAAAAAGATAAAAAGAAATAGCAAAAAGATGGTGGAACAGAAAGAAATAGCAAAACAATACAAACCTGGTTAAATGTATGAATCTCAATGTTTGAATTGGAATATTTTTCTATAATCTGTTTCAGCATAAGTTATAGTCAGTCACCTCCTAGAACCAAAGTGAAAAATGGCAAAAACAAAAAAAGGATATTTGAAAATTGGAAAGAAAAAACGCACTCTTGATATAATCTACCTTCTGTGTGTCGTCATGTGTATTGAAGGAGTTCATTAGAAGCAGTGGAACGTTGCATCCATACTTCTTGTTGAGGTTCTGCATAAAACTACAATAGTTAAATTCAAGTGCAAGGGTGCAAGGACAATATACTAAGTAGAGAATGGCAAGTACATGTTACCTCAATCTGGATAACAATTAAGTCAAGGAATGTCAAGCCATTGCGAACTTCAATAACAGACCTACATCACATACTTTACAATATCAAATACATAATGCATTCCAAAATTTTTGAGGAAGGGAAATTAATTGCTCTCTCCTAAGGCCTATATTTATAGAGAATTATAGGGTAGATATGATTAAAGCTTTAACACCATGACCATAAGAGTAGTATTAGAATTGTGAACTATGTTATAAACTTGCTGTTCAGAATTATTTAAAATAGGATAGGAAATGATAGTGCAAGCCTAGAAAACATCAACAGGTCAAACTTTAGTTTTGTAGGAAAATGCAAGCGACTAAGCAGAGCTCTAACATGAAGCTCCATGGAAGAATGGGCTTTTAATAGTACAAAGGATGATAAACTCAAACTCCGACACAGGCTGTGAAGATCAATGGTGTATGTGCTCCTTAGTTAGAGACACATGACACAGGCTGGAATTGTGAAGAATGGGCTCTTTTTCTCTTGTCAGGCCTTTCTTGCTTTGACAGATAGTTATGACTGAATATCACACTTACAAAGGTGAGAAACAATGAGAAAAATTTTGCATTGTGGATTTTTCACTGCATTTTCCCAAAAAAACTGTGATGCCTATAACGTACCTCTAATAGAAAGCTGTGAAAGGCGCATGCCAAAAAGCAAACATGAATATAATTTTGGTGCAAGATTCCAGTTCGCAAAAATATATAAGTGGAATAACAGTTGACAATCAATTATTTTCCTAGATAAAAGAAGAAATTTTTTTAATGAATGAAGAAATACTAGAAAGACTTAACTATGAATTGGACCCACTATATGATGCACCCAAAATTACTACAAAAAAAGGTATACCTAATTCAAAAAAGTAGATGGGAAGCTTTATAACAAACTTGTCAAGAGATGAGAAAGAACATAATGAGGCAAATAATACAAAAAAGCCCCAGTTGAATCAGATGATTGCATAGTTCAAATCTGCAAAGATGAAGTAAATAAATTCGTGAAGAAAAACATTCAGTAAATGGGGGCAAATACATACTTTGGACCAGTGCAGCCCATTGTTGTTCCCAAGCCTCCATTGAGCTTCAACACAACAAGTTTGTTCAAAAGCTTCTTTGTCCCAGCAGGATCTACAGAAATTCAGTGATTAAAATGTTGTTGCATGAAAAGCAGTCAGCTAATTCCTATAATGCATACAGATTCCAAACCAAGCTAAAAAAGCTTGATTATGTCTTAGTGAAGAAGGGGGAAAAACATGAAAGTACAATTACCTTCAGGAACAGGTGCTAAAGTGTCATAAGGAACCACAACATCATCAGTTGGTGTTTTGATCTTGCTCCAATCAACATATTGCGCTTCACCGCTGAGATGAAAATAAAAAGTAATAATTAAAAAAAAATCAGCATTACATGCAACTGTCTTCTCCAAATCTACAACGATTCTTCCATTATTAAAAAAAAAAAAGAAACAAATGATCAATGAATCAGTCAATTGCAGGTCATCAGAATCGAATCAAACCAGAAACTATACTTCAAATATTTTGAATCCGAAAAGTTACAATCCTTCCACATCCAAAACTTTCAGAATATCCTATCACCAATGTCAACACATTGCATCTCAACAAGTACCCACAAAACAAACAGTTGATTCAACAAAACACTTCAAAACTACAAACACTAAAACTAAACAAAAAAAATTAAATCCAAAAAATTCTTTGGCAGCCGGTATATAAAATCCTCAATCTAATTAATACTCCCAGAAATACCTAAGATAGCGCGAGACCAGGTTGATAAATCCAGATTTCTCATTTTCACTGCAAAAATCAAATCAACCAAATCACACTCATTCATCACTGAGATCCATAATTCCATGCTTCTTTCTCTGAATACTAAACTAAAATTCCAAAATGAAAATGAATACCAACCTGATTTGGTTGAGATCAGCAACTGCAGAATGAAGGTTGGAAAGTTTCTCAGAATCAGCAGGACTTAGCGTAGCAGCAGTTGCCATTGATGATGAAACAATCGCAAATCTCGATCCAATCTAGTCCAACAAGAGGTAGAAAGAATAAAGCGTTCTAGAACAAGTATTTCGGAAGCTTTCGCAGGATCATGAAATATATATACGCGAGCGTGTACCAAGGGTAATAAGTGAAGGTAAAAAAGAGGGACAGGTGGCAAAGAGTGGGGATGGGGATGGGGAAGTGGAAGCGGAAGCGGTAAAAGTTGGGTAACGGGAATTTTGTGTTGATATTTTTGGCCATTTTACTGTGTGGTATTTTGCTTTCGCTGTTTTATAGGAACCCACAGAGAGTGGGGGACAAATAGAGACTAGAGAATATGCAGGCGAATATGACCATGGGGCCATGAGTGAGAGAAAAATCCATTCGTATGTGAAACTGGGCTTTCTGTGATTGGCACTCGGAAAGAAAAGGATTGCGCGGGATTCTAACGCTACACGTGTCATGACGTGTGATCTATATGGGAAACGGTATATATTTTTTAATATTTATTACAAATATATATATATCATACTATTCCAAAAAAAATAATACCCATATATATAATACGCATAATTTTTATAAATTATTTATCATTAATTATATTAAAGTATATATATTCATATATATTGATACTATTCCAACAAAATTTAGAAATAAAAATCATCAATATTATTAAAAACGAATTTAGAAAATTTTAGGAACAAAGTGCAATTGCATCAATTATTAAATATTACAAACTAATTAAGATTAGATACAAATCTTCAGCCGTGCTAACAAATTCACTAACCTACAAAATATGAAAAATAATTATAAAAATATTATTGAAAATATTAAAACAAAAAAAGTATTAAAAAAATAATACAAATCAATGCTTTAACTTAATAAAAAAATAATACAAATCAAAATTCAAATTGATACTAATATTAGCTCAAACTCAAACTCAAAAACTTCAAACTCAATTCGTTGATATTCGAATATAGTCGTAAACACAAATATAAAGCATTATCATTACATAAAAATCTTCAATGTTGCTAACAAACCCACTTATTACAAAATATGAAAAATAATTATAAATACTTATTTTAATACAATTATTGAAAATATTAAAACAAAAGGAATATAAAAAAAATTAATACAAATCAATGCTTTAACTTAATAAAAATTAATACAAATCAAAATTGATACTTACAATCTTAGATCTAAATCAAGTTCATTCGAGTTTTTATTGTGCATGCTTCAATTAAAACCAGTTTATTTGAGGTATCTTTGAATCAAATTTTGGAACAAAAGTTTCTAATTTTTAACAAGTCCTCTATCAAGGGTAGTGTAATAAGAAATTTTCATCCAATATGAAACATCAATTTATGTTCTACTGCTTTATGAAGAAATGATAGTAAATCATAAAAATAAATTTATCAACATTCAAAATGTCAATTAATTTATTATGCAATTTCAAGTTGGACCAATAAGTTATATTGAATAATATTTATAATATGCCATAACTTTTAGGCAAAGTTATGAACGCATTAAAATGTTTCATCATTATAGTTGTGTTCATAGATTGACTTTGTTTGTATACCAAAGTCTAATGTCCTCTCATAAGCTATATTGAAAGAAGTTGGAATGATACCTATTATGAGAGCATAATTATTATGTGTTACTTGAGTAACTAAGTCTAATTAATTCATAAGTATCTCCTTCATATACTAGACCAATCTTTTAATTGGCTAATATTCTGCATAATTAGAATGCAACAGATACATATGAAACTTTATTATTATTATCAATTGTATTTCCAACACATGATTTTTTATCTTTGAGAAAATGATTTTTTAATGGTTTACACTCTTTTTAGTGATGTTTCTTCCACAGTTTCTAACACTCAGCTAAAAAAAAAAATGAAGAAAGAGAATTGAATTACAACAAACAATATATATTCATGTTTGATAAATGTGTATTGATAAATGTGTATTCATATATTTTACTCTTTTTGTCTTTTGTCTTTTTATGTTTTTTCAAACTTAAATTACCTCTTTTTTCGAATTCCAATCACATCACATCTTTTTATCTTTTGTCTTTTCTCTAGTTTTTCAAACTTATTTAAATTTTTTGGCTCTCTTGTTCTTTTTATTTTCAAATCAATTTGAATTTTTATCACATTAATACTTTTTCGTTTTGCCTTGTACTTTTATTTTCAAACCAATTTTAATTTTTATTATATCAACTTTTTTGTTTTGTCTTGTTCTACTTGTATAAATAGCTTTGAGTTTAGTTCTTCTTCTTTTTCATCATCAAATCACTAAGATTTATCAATTCTTCTTCTTCATCATCTCAATTTTTTCTTTTGTAATTATTTAATTTTTTTTCATTCCTTCTTGTTCATACATTATTTACAAAATAGATGATTCTATTCTTAAACTGTAAAATTATTATATTTTACTTGCTATTAATACATTAAGAAAACATTTATCAAATGAGAATGAAGTGATTGAAGTGTTTAATGTCCAAAAGAATATCTAAGGATGTTAGATGGTTAATTAAAGTTAATTTCCGATTAAGTTGTGAACATGTTGGTACTTTTCTCAAACATCTGTTTGGTTTGGGTAAAATCATTTTTGCAAAAAAGATGAGATGATATTAGAAGTGTATTACATATGTGTCAAGTAGAGTTGCAATAGAAAATATCGTTCACTTGAATATATATCTACTATGATTATCCACCGTAAATATCATCATTTCTTTTACTATGACTATCCCATCTCTATTTTTGCAGTCTATTTAATTCTTTTTAGTTTATAATTAAATATTTATATTTGAATAAAAAACAGTCTTTGATTTTAATAATATTCGAAATTGAATATTCACATTTATATTTTGAGATATCTGAAATTGAATTCATTCTTTAAAATAAACATATTTTCCATTTAACTAACATTTCTTAATTGAAGTCATTCACATCCCACTAACTAATGGTCTCACTAACTAATGTGGTAAAATTATTAAAGTCAAAGACTCTTTAATTTTAAAATTAGGTAAATATGGACATTCAATACCGAAAGAGTGTAATATTCTCATTATTAATATAATTAATTGTAGAAATTCAAACTATTTAGAAATCTCAAAATCTAATTAACTATGTGTGTTGGTTGTTTATTTTTTATTTTAATACTTTAGTCATTTTCTTTTTTTTTCGTTTTTTTTTTGAGGGGTTAATATTTTAGTCTTTGATTATGATATTTTAAACTTGTAATTTGACTTCCACAGAGTGATAGCACTAAGTTTGTTTTTGATTCACATTATTTATTTTTTAACGTATTTTTAAAAAGTCAACTATTATGAACTATTGACTTCATACTTTCTTTTATTCCTTGACCAATAGCTATAAGTACAATATTACTTTCTTTCTTTTTTCAACTTATATTCAGTGAATATAACAATTATTCATGAATAAAAGCTATAAAGAGTAGTATATCATAATTTTTTTTAGGAAAAGATAATTAATTGATTAGAAGAATCAACTAAAATAACTGAGAGGACATTGTGAAGAAAATCCTCAGACCATTCAGAAGTACAAAAACATTCAAGCCTAATCTAGCTAACATATGGGCGGGTTTATTACTCTTCCTATGAACAAAAGAATTTGATAGGAATCAAAAGAGGAAAATGAAATAAATCTTGTAAAACACTAACAATGCTACCAATAGTTGAAAAATTCTTCTTCTTGGTTTTCACTTTCTAGATTAGGCAAGAAAGATGACTGATTTGTAGTGATATATGGTAGCAAGATTGATGAGAAAAGGTTCAAAGAGGTTTTAGTTGCTAATTTTGAAGAATTTTCGTGCTTAGAAAAGTCCGAGATGAATCCAAATCAAGTTGGAGGTCAAACTGTCAACTATCTTATGGTGTTTCATCTTGGAGTTCAAGTCAAAGTCTAATTTGATTCCTTATATAATATGCACGAAAATTTGGTGGATGTTTTGAAGATTTTCTATCTTAAATAGGATTTGAAAGATTTTATATAATAAATTTCAATAGCTTCCAAATATAATTTGTAATATGATTTCCTTAGTGATTTAGGAGTTCTAGATTTTTTTTAATTTGCTTTCTTAATTATTTAGAGTTTTACTATTATAAATACCATTCATATAATACTTTGTAAGGAAGATATCAGTTTATCAATAAAGATGTAGAGATCATTTATCTTTGGTTCTTTGAAGAACCTTCTTTCTTGACTTATCAATCAATGTTTGGTGGGTTGATTGTGGCGTCTTTCTTATACCAAGGTTCTTGCTTGTCATATAAGCAATGGGTCGCGGTTCCACCATAGCATCCATCTAGAAACGATTCTTGGACAACTTTATTGATTTGGGTTTCGTTCTACAGGTTAGGGCGGTGTTCATATCAAAGATGGATAGCATAGAGAAAGCTCATAGCTTCAGCATATTCATGAAGGGAGAAGTGAATGATTCTTGAAGCGAAGCAATGAACTACCTTACTTGAAGAATCTCTGATAAATATAACAGCAGCATTATGGGTGTGGATCCATCAAAGTTCACCTTTACAAAGCCATCTGGAGGTGCACACCACAGGCAGTCCGCAATGGTGGTAGAGGCGCAACGAGAAAGAAACAACCAATTGCTTGGTATTTATAGCATAGAACATAAGCTGATTGAACTAAATATGAGATCTAATGATGAACCTGTTCAAATACAAATTTATTACATGCATTCCATAAGAGCTAAAGAGCAACACATAAAAGACATGAATCAGAGTCTAAAAAGTCTCTATCACATGTTGCAATAAATCATGGAGTGAGGAAAAATATGATGAAAAACTTAAGAAAGGGGTGATGAATTAGGTTTTATCTGATTTTTGCAACCTAAATTTAATTATGCACTTCTAAGACAATAGAAATCAAACACTTGAAGTGCAGTTCGTATACATAACAATGTGTTCAAGTAAAAAGCAAAAATAAGTCAAGGAACATAATAATTTATAGTGGTTTGGTTGTCCAACAAAATTTAATCAATTACCTTGAGTTATCTACTCAAGGATTTCACAAAATCTTTCACTAATCAAGTCTAAGAGATTACTAAAGAGGCTCATCCAATTCACTTTAGGGAAACACAAAACCTCTTACCCAAATAAGGTTCACTCAACTTCTAGAATTTTACAACACAACATTGATTATACTACAATCTCCATACAATAATTAATGAAATACACACTAATAATATAATCGCAATTATCTTCAATTCAATGTTAATTTTTTAACTCTTAGAGTTTTAAGCTAAATACAACATTGAATAAGTTTACAAGAAATGAATAAAGGTGATTTGATATATCACATTGATTGTGAGAATATATCGAAATATAGTTCAATGATTTCTGAAAAACCTAAGAGGGGGGGTGATATGAATTAGTTTAACCGATTTTTCCTTTATAAAATAAACAAGCTTTCTAAGATAACAAATATCAAACACTTGGTGTTCAACCAAAGTGTGAAATGATGAGTTCAAGAAAAGAAGCAATTAACACAAAGATTTATAGTGGTTCGGTTTATCCAACAAAACCTAATCCACTACCTTGAGCTATCTACTCAAGGATTTCACAAAAACTTTCACTAATATAGTAAGAGAGAATACAATAGAGGCTCACCCAATTCCCTTAGGGTTTTACAACACAAACCTCTTAACCAACCAAGGTTCACTCAACACTTTGAGTTTTACAATATAACCTTGTCTACACACCTATCTCTATTACAACAATTAATGAAAAAGAAGCTCTTAACACAAACACAGTTTCTATGGTTCAAGGCTCACTCTAACCCTTAGAGTTTTAAGCTCAATGCAACCTTGAACAAATCAATCAAGATATGAATAAGAAGAGTTTGATATATGAAATCACCTTAATGTGAAGATATATCAATATAAAGCATAAATACCTCTTTGAGTAATGTTTCTTGTAAGTTGCTCAAGAACCCCAATGATTTTGTATAAATCTCACTTTGATGAATTTCACAATATGAATGTTAAGATTTGGTTTCAAAATAATCTCCAGAGGTTCTATGAAGTGTTAGGATCAGATTTTTGCTCAAAAAGTGATTTTTTCGAGTTGTTTAAACGATTGGGTATTTATAAGTATGCACCAACGGTCATAAAAATGGTTGTTTGAATCCCACTTAGGAGAAGTGCGGTCGACCGCAAATCAAGAGGGTCGTCCGCACCATCATCCGCAAATGTTCCAAAGAACTCTGGACAGCCTGCGGACGATTAGCTCAGAAGTCCGGTCGACCGCTCCATCATCCGCAAGTGTTCCAGAGAACTCTGGCAGCCTGCGGACGATACTCTGAGAAGTCTAGTCGACCGCATGAATTGTGGTCGTCCACACTTTTGTCAGGTCGACCACAAATGCATTAAAACTATGCAGAACAAGTTTCCAAACAACTCTAAGAGTTTGCAAAACTATATTTTATGAATTTTGAAGTATGTGCATGTATTTTGAAAATCATTTCAAATACCCAACTCATGTTTTATCTAAATGAAATGCATTTTGAAAATCATTTCACTTTATTGAGCAACCTATAGAACTCATTACTCAAAGGGATAGACCTAGAGATAACCAAAGATAAATAAAGAATTAAAGCTACACCCTCTAGATCCTATCTAATCCAGAAACGCTTATCTTCAAGGCTTGACATCAAAAGCTCTTTCCTGAAGATTTGAAACTTTGATCTTGCAAGGATTAGATATATGAATCCTAAAAGACCATCACTAATACAATAAAGCCATTAGTCCTTATCAATGTTTGTCATTTAATCAAAATTAAGATATTAAAAGCTTTAAAGCTTTCAATCTCCCCCTTTTTTATGATGACAAAATATTGTTGCAATGTGTTGAATATAACAATTAAGTGCAAGGATTCAAAGTAAGGAAGAGTTTATATAATGTAATAAAATTATTAAAAATGTTCCCCCTTACAATATGCTAGGTATTTGTAAGATATCACATATAACATAACCATTTAGTTTGATGATATCAAAAAATATATAGAATGTAACATTTTTCGAATAAATATTGGAGACTCAAAATTAAAGTATTCAATGTAAGTATCGAGATCACTTCCTAGCTTATATAGGCTTAAAGAAGCCTATTTTTCCACCAACCTTCGTATCCTCCTTTCTTCCAGAATTAATAACATATAGATAGGCTATATAAAAACATTTATAAAGCTCCCCCTATCAAATGCATTAGTTTTGTAAAAATTTTGACAGAGTTTCCTTTATAACTCTTATAAAAACCATTTTTGCAACATAATCAACAATACAAAAGAGATGAGATACATAAATTTGCACATAAGGCCAACCCGGCCACCAACACACAA
>SRSM01000663.1:0-45677 GCA_019593545.1 Apocynum venetum | reverse complement strand
TATAGCAGGGAGGCAGAGGCCAGCGGCAAGGGCCAAGCGAACGATGGCCAAAGATGAGGCAGAGCAGCGGGCAATTCGAGGATAGGGAAAGCGGGGGTAACGAAAGCATCAAACGGCTATAGGTATCTGTTCTTTTCCCCCCCTTCTATTGTTTTCGTATCTGGTTTTTTTTCTTTTTTTCTTCTTCCCCCCCCCCACTTTTTTCTATTCTCCCCTTCGAATCCTCCCCTCCCCTCTCGCTTTTTCTCCCCTTTTTTTTCTCTATTTTTCTCCTTTCATTTCCTTCCCCTGTTTTTTTTATCCCCCCCCCCCCCTTTATTACTTTTTCTTCTATTCTGCCCGGTCATCTCGTTCACTTCCTTTTTTGTTCTCCCTCTCTTTTTTTTTTTTTTTCTCCTTCTTTTATTTTCTCTGCCATCCATATCTTTTTTTTTTTTTTGTTCCTCTCTTCTCTTTTCTTCACCTCCTTTTTTTCTATTCTTCCTTCTTTTTTTTCCTTCTCTTCTTCCTTCTCCCCCCTTTTTTTTTATTCCCTTTTTCTCCTTTTTTCTTTTTCCTCTCCTTCTTCTTTTTTTTTTTCGCTACTCCCCTTTCACACCTCCTCCCTTTCCTCCCCCCCCCGTCCCCTCACCTTCCTTTTCCTTCCTCCCCACTTCCAACCCCAACACCCATCCCCCCCTTACCCTCTCTTTTTTCTTCGCTCATCTCTTTTACCTTCATGCATTTAATCCTATCTTTTTTTGTCTCTTCCCCACCTTCCCCTTCTTTCTTCTCCCTCTTTCTTCCCTTTCTCACCCCCCCTTCTCCTCCCCCCCCCCCTTTTCTGCTCTTTTGCGTTTCTCCCTCCCCCCCTCCCCTCCCTTCGCCGTTCTCGCTCCAGCCTACGTAGCTTGCTTCCGGTCCCCTACCCCTTCGCTACCTTTCCTCCTTTCTCTTGTCTCCCCTTTTCTTCCTTTCCCACCCCCATTCCCTCCTTTTATACGTCCCCCCCCCCCTGTTCGGCACCCGCTCCTCCATATTTTTTTTTTTCTTCTCTTCCCCCCCTTCCCCCCTCGATCGCTCCCCTCTCTTCCTTAGTAGCATTATCATTTATCATTTTATAAATTAAACAAGAAGCCTTCGTGAAATAACCTTATAACCTTATTATCACAAACCTGACTACCTAAGCAAAGTAATTCTGACGATATCATTAAGAAAACAATTTTAATAAAGGGCTAGAAGTACTTTACCCCAAAAAACTCCAATGCTATTTTTTTTTTCGTATTTTTTCTTTTTTTTTTTGAGCAGATTCCTCGTCAGAAGTCACACAATCCTTCATCCTTTGGTTTGACATCATTAAGTTGGATGCATTTCCAGTCATGTGTCTTGAGCATCCACGTCAAGAAAACCATGTTCTATCCTTGTAGTCATTGACAAAACACACCATACACCATAAGATGTAGATAAGCTTTTGGTACCCAAATTCTCCTCTGTGTGTCCATGACCGTGTTAGTTTCTTGTAACTACCCAAGTGCTTTTAGCACCTTCTCACACTCTTTGTCTTCACATAACTCTAGTCTTTACCTTGTGGCTACGTTTGTTACACACATAAGTTACAAAATATTTTGAGGAGCCGATTTGAGACATGTGAATAATATGCCTGAGATACTCTATATGGCATGTGACACCATTAATTTTCATGTGGAGTGAGCTAAAATCTCATGTGTGTATGAGAACATTTTTAAAAACTATCATAAAACAAAGACTCTTTTTCTTACATGAGTGAGTCTTGCATAATACCAAGTAGTTGGTTCAATTGTCCCTACCACATTGTGAGTTTTTGCAAGCTAGCACTGTAAATCTCTCATCTACTAACTTTCATGGCACTCATCCTCACATCATTATCATCCAAATTCTGTGTTCAGTAACAAGATCAACATTAGCATTCTCAAGAAATTTCACCTTATCATTTAAAAACCTACATTCTCATCAAGACAAATTTTTGTAGAATGTAACAAAGGCATTTTCATCAATGAGCCTAGTTTATCTAACGATAGCTTCTCTACTTGACATTTCAAGACTGGTTTTTTCTTGATAATCTTTTCATTCTTATAGAGATTGGAAATGATTCAATCTCTATCGAACATGTCACAAATTTCATTTATCACTTTCACTATCAACTAAAGAAGGAGTTTTTGAAGTATTTATCCTCATTCTTCACTATAGGGGTTTTTCATATGATGACCACTCTTCAACAAACATTTGTTTCATGTTTCAGTTGTTCTTCATCTTCACTTCCTCTTGATCCCAAGTGCAAGCAAGTCCTTTCTTGTTTTTGGACTGTACTTCTTTCTTTCTCTCTTAATTTGGACAGTCCGCCTTGAAGTGATTTGGACTTCCGCATTATAGCATTGCTTTGAGTTAATATTGTAGATGTCGATGGCTTCTTTTTGAATTTTTTGAAATGTCCCTTTTGAACATTTTCTTGAAGTTCTTCATGACAAGAGCTATTTTCTCATCATCCATTTCTTCCTCATCACTGGAAGATTCATTTTCGTTGTTCTCTTTAGCTTTGAGAAGTAATTCTCTTTTCCCTTTGTCTTCCACTTCTTGATCATTCAACCACTTCATCATAATTTCATGAGTGAGAAGTGATCCAATAAGCTTCTTCCACTGGTTTCTTCTTCAAATCAAAGTTTCCAGCATAGCAGTGGTTTGCCTTCCCAAGCCTTTGGTAAAGCATTGGTATCTTTATGTTTGTTCTCCTCCTATGAATAAGACTTGCTAAAACACTTTTTAAACCGTTAATAATGTTCGTAAAGCGAGTAAACATATCAGTAATATTTTCATTTGATTTCATAGTGAAAAGTTCATACTCCCTTGTAAGCATACCAAGTTTTGTTTCCTTTACTTGGTTTGTACCTTCATGAGTCACTTCAATTAGTCTCCACATTTCATGTGCAGATTCACAACATCTTACCCTGTTATACTCATTCATATCAAGTGCACAAGTAAGAGTGTTCATGGCAAGAAAATTAAGGGTCATTTTCTTTTATCTTCATCATCAAATTCCTCAGATATTCTATCAATCTTTACCGGTGCATTGATTCTTTTCCCAACTAAATTGGTAAGATGATCTAGTCTTTGCTCAATTTGTGTAGATGATGATGCATCTACTTATTTACCTTTCTTACGGTATCATTCCTGATGTTAAAAGATTGTGAATTAGCAGCCATGTTAGCTATTAATTCACGTGCAGCTTGTGGGGTTTTATCTGAAAGATCACCACCACTAGCAGCATCAATAGTCATCATGTCATAAGAAATCAAACCTCATAAAAATATGGTCGGTTTACCCGCCTAGTCTTTTTATTTTGCTTTATGCACTTTAAATATCGCAAATGGATGGCCGAGCCACCTATTAATTTAATTTACTTTTATTTTTTTTGTTTTTATTTATGGATATGGAGGCGAGCCTCCTAACTAGTTTAATATATTATTATGTTTTAATCTTTTTTTTTAGGAAGGCCGAGCCTCCATACTTTTAGTTTAATTTATTTAAATGAGGTTGAACCACCTAATTTCTTTAGTTAATATAAATCCAATCTTTCTTTCTATATATATGTGTGTATTTATTTAATATACTTATATATATTAATTATAGTATTTATATAATTCATGTTTTAAACTAATATATTTGTGTGATATTATTGGATTGACAATCTAGTTATGATGTGATTATATAGCTAGGATTATTAATCTATCTGTATTAATAATTCAAGTAGCATCTACTAGTTTAATTGAGTTGCAGCTCTTGACTAATTAAATTAGTAGCGAAATTATATAATTAAATTGTATATAATTAAGCTGATTGTTATATACAATTTAATATTGGTGATGCCTTATTGTTTAATGCAATTTGATTGAGCATCCTATACACGCTAGTTGGTAGTGGTGTTTAATTAAATTAGTGATTAATCTGTCTGAGCTGATCGGGATTAATCTATTTTGTAAGGATAGGACTCTGTCTGAGCTGATCGGGATTCTAAACCAACTACTTAATATGTATCTATCTATGATAATCCCATGAAAAATATAATTTGGTACTAGTTCCTTGCTAACGCTTTTTATATAATTGTATTCCAAATTTCGTTTTTAATTCTGTTCACAAAATCCAAACCTCAAAAATATTTATTTTAATTGTTGTCATTTCCTTATTCTCAAAATACCAAAAAAAAAACCCCCAAAATTTCTGATTAACGATTTTAATTTAAGAGTTGACAAATATCTTTGGATTCGTCCCTACTTTCCCTATCTACATAGGATTGTTAGGTTTAAATTTGAGAGCCGTACGACAGGCTTCGTCAAATTTTGGCGCCATTGCGGGGATTTGTTTAATTTCTTCTATTAAAATTGTTTAATCTTTTTATTTGTTACAGATTTCATTCCTTGGTAACACCAGACAACAAGTTCATTGTTGTATGCACTTAAGAAGTGGTAAGATCACCGAAGGGAAGAACAAGGGAGTAAAACACAAGTTGAGATCAGAGAACAAGCTACGGATCTTGAAGAGGGCAAACAGAAATCAACCGGATACCCAACTTATTTCTGGTGATATTCTCCTGCTCATCTTTTTAATATGGCTTTGATCAAAGATCTCTAAAAGAACTCATTGCTCCTTCTCTTGATGAACAACCTTTATGCATTATTTTTCCACAAGTTGATGCTAATTTTAAATGCATACTGGTTTTATACAATGTTGGTCAACATTAATTGATTACCTGGAGAAGATCCACATAGGCACATTAAGGAATTTCATGTTATTTGCACTACTTTGAAACAAGAAGGTACAAGATATGAAGTTATTAAACTGTGTTCTTTTCCTTTTAGCTTACAAAATAGTGCAAAAGGATTGGTTATATGATTTGCCTTCGAGATCTATTCAAGATTGGACTGGAATGCAAAGAGCTTTTCTAGCTAAATATTATCCTGCATCTAGAACTGCAACAGTCCGAAAGATATAAAGTGGCATAAGACAACAAAACTGGTGAAACATTGTATGAATATGGGAAAGATTTAAAAGATTATGTGCTAGTGTCCTCATCATCAATACCTGAACAATTATTAATTCAATATTTTTATGAGAGTTTGATTCTTATGACAGGATGACTATTAATGCTGCTATGGTGGTGCTCTTTCAGATAAAACCCCACAAGCTGCACTGAATTAATAGCTAACATGCTGCTAATTCACAATCTCTTAACACCAGGAATGATACCGTAAGAAAGGTAAATGAAGTAGATGCATCATCATCTACACCAATTGAGCAAAGACTAGATCATCTTACCAATTAGTTGGTCAATTAGTTGGAAAAGAATCAATGCACCGGTAAAAGCATGTGGAATTTGTTTAGGCAATGACCATCCTACAAATTCTTGTCCTACACTATTTCAAGAGGAGCAAGCCAACGCCATGGGTAATTTTCAGAACCAACCTCAGAAAAGACACAATCCATTCTCCAACACATACAATGAAGGGTGGAGAGACCATCCCAACTTTAGATGGAGTAACCAAGGGGTTAGGGCCACCAATGAATCTACCAGGTTTTGTTCCTAATGAACACCAAAATCCTCCTCAACCTCTTCAGAACCAACAACAGAGTATGTCTTTAGAAGATATGGTAAAATCTCTAGCCTCAAGTTCTATATCTTTTCAGAGAGATACCATGTCCTTCCAAAAGGATACGAAGTCCAGCATTCACAATTTGGAGAATCTGGTAGGACAAATGGCTTCTGAGTTAGGTCAATTGAAAACACAGCTTTTCAATAAACTTCCATCACAACCACTCAATCCCAGAGAAAATGCTAGTGTCGTAACATTGAGAAGTGGTAAAGTTTTGGAAGAATCCAAGAGACCAGAGGAAAATAAAGGCACGGAGAAAGCACCTATTTCAAGTCCAACATCTTCCGACAAAATTCCTCAGATAGGAGAATCTTCTTCTTCTATTCCCAAGGTAAGTCCTCATTTCCCTAATAGGTTAACTAAGAACAAGAAAGATGAGGAAGAAAAAGATGTTCTGGAGATCTTCAAGAAAGTTGAAGTCAACATTCCTCTTTTGGATGCAATAAGACAGATTCCTCGTTATGCTAAGTTCCTAAAAGAACTTTGTACCAACAAGAATAAGCTTAAAGGTAACGAGAGAATCAGTGTGGGGGAATGTGTGTCTGCTGTCCTCCAACAGAAACTTCCTCCAAAGCAGAAAGATCCAGGTATGTTCGCTGGTTAAAGCAAATGATTTAGTATTCCCTGCAGATTTTTACATTTTGAAAATTGAGGATAGCCAAAATACTTGTTCATCACAGTCACCTATTCTGTTAGGTAGACCATTCTTGAAAACTGCTAGAACTAAGATTGATGTTAATAAAGGTACTTTATCAATGGAATTTGATGGTGATAAAATTTCTTTTAACATATTTGATGCCATGAAGTACCTTTCTGATGAATGTTTTACAGTTTCTGTTGTGGATATTATAGATCCACTTATTGAAGATATTTTTAATTTGAGCTACACTGAAATGATGCAATCCATTATGAACTTGAGCATAGATGAAAATGTTCTTGACACTTTATCTGTAGAATGTGACAATGAATTCAAACAAGCTGTCAAGGATTTATCTGTTTGTCCTGTTAGTAATTCTAAAATTGCATTACCTAGCTCACATGATAAAATTTTACCATCTGTTGTTTGTCCACCGTCACTTGAGCTTAAAGCTTTACCTTCTCATTTGAAATATGCATATTTGAGTGAAGGTAATGCTTTACCTGTTATTATTGCTAACAATCTCTCATCTTCCCAAGAAGAGAGGTTAGTTTCTGTGCTTAGGGACAACAAGACTGCCATTGGCTGGACTTTAGCCGACATTAAAGGTATTAGTCCATCAACATGCATGCACAGTATTGTTAGAAGATGGAGCCAAACCAACCAGAGAGTCACAAAGGAGACTAAACCCTCCTATGATGGAAATAGTAAAAGCTGAAATTCTAAAACTTCTTGATGCTGGTATCATCTACCCAATCACAGATTCACATTGGGTAAGTCCTGTACATGTTGTTCCAAAGAAAAGTGGAATAACTATTGTGGAAAACTCTGAAGGTGAGAAAGTTCCTACTAGAGTGCAAAACGGTTGGAGAGTCTGTATAGACTACAGGAAACTTAATGCATCAACTAGGAAAGACCATTTTTCCCTTCCTTTCATGGATCAAATGTTAGAACGTCTATCTGGTCGTTCTCATTATTGTTTTCTTGATGGTTATTCTGGTTATTTTCAGATTGCTATTGCCCCAAAAGACCAAGGTAAGACTACTTTTACATGCCCATTCGGTACTTATGCTTATAGAAGAATGCCTTTTGGTTTATGCAATGCACCTACTACTTTCAAAGATGCATGATGTCCTTATTTTCTGATTTTGTCACGAATATCATTGAAATTTTCATGGATGATTTTACTGTCTATGGAAATTCATTTGATTCATGTTTAGAAAATTTGGAACTTGTGCTTAAACGGTGTGTTGAAACTAACCTTGTTCTCAATTATGAAAAGTGTCATTTTATGGTAGAACAATGAATTGTTTTAGGGCACGTAGTTCCACCAAAAGGACTGGCTGTTGACAAAGCCAAGATTGATGTGATTAAGTCTATTCCTTATCCTTCTACGGTAAGAGAGGTAAGATCTTTCTTAGGCAATGCTGGATTTTATAGAAGGTTTATTAAGGATTTCTCTAAAACTGTTCAACCTTTATGCAAGCTATTACAAAAAGAGCATAAATTCAATTTTGATGAAGGTTGTAAACATGCATTTAAACTGTTAAAAGAGAAATTGATTTCATCACCTATTATTCAGGCCCCTAATTGGAATTTTCCTTTTGAGATAATGTGTGATGCTAGTGACAAAGCGGTTGGAGCTGTTTTAGGTCAGAAAATAGATAAAGTTCCTCATGTGATATATTATGCATCTAAATTACTTGATGATGCCCAATGCAATTATACCACAACTGAGAAGGAACTCTACTCTGTTATTTTTGCTCTAGAAAAATTTAGATCTTATCTGTTGGAAACAAAAGTGATTGTTTATTCAGATCATGCAGCTCTAAAGTACCTGTTAAAGAAGAAGGAGTCTAAACCAAGACTACTGAGATGGATTCTCTTACTCCAGGAATTTGACATTGAAATCCGAGATAAGAAGGGAGCAGAGAATCTTGTTGCTGATCATTTGAGTCGACTCACATATGAAGGGGAAGTATCTCCTATCTCTGATTTATTTCCTGATGAGCATCTTTATGCATTGCATGGAATTATACCTTGGTATGCTGATATGGTTAATTATATTGTTACCAAAGTATTTCCAAATCATTTATTTAAGCCTCAAAAGGATAAAATTAGAAATGACTCAAAACATTACCTTTGGGATGATCCCTACCTATTCAAAAGCTGCGCAGACAATGTCATACGCAGATGTGTTCCAAATAATGAAATTCAATCCATATTGAATTTTTGTCATACTTTTGAATGTGGAGGTCATTTTGGACAAAAAAGAACTGCTAGAAAAATTCTGGAAAGTGGATTTTATTGGTCTACTCTTAACAAAGATGCATATTACTTTGTTAAATCTTGCAATGAATGTCAAAGAGTTGGTAATATATCCAAGAAAATTGAAATGCCTTTGAAGACTATATTAGTTTGTGAAATTTTTGATGTATGGGGCATTGATTTCATGGGACATTTTCCTTCGTCTTTTGGAAATACTTACATCTTACTTGCAGTGGATTATGTATCCAAATGGATTGAAGCTAAGGCTACTCGAACGAATGATTCTAAAGCATTTGTGACATTTATCAAGGACAATATATTCCATAGATTTGGAATACCAAAGGCCATCATCAGTGACAGAGGTACGCATTTTTGCAACAAGGTAGTAGAAACTCTGTTAAAAAAATATCATGTTTCTCATAAAGTTTTTACTGCCTATCATCCTCAAACAAATGGACTTGCTGAAATCTCTAATAGGGAAATTAAGTCTATTCTAGCTAAAGTAGTCAATCATAATAGGAAAGACTGGAGCCTTCAATTGGGAGATGCTCTTTGGGCATACAGAACAGCATTCAAAACCCCTATTGGTATGTCACCATTTAGGTTGGTTTATGGTAAAGCCTGCCATCTACCTGTGGAATTAGAACAGAAGGCATTTTGGGCCATTAAACAATGTCATCTTAATCTTGATGATGCACAATCTAATCGAAAACTGCAAATTCAAGAATTAGAAGAGATTAGAAATGATGCCTATGTTAATTCCTGGATTGCAAAAGAAAAGGTGAAATATTACCATGACAAAAATATCTCAAGGAAAAATTTCAATATTGGTGATAAGGTTCTACTCTATAATTCTCGTCTGAGATTGTTTCCAGGAAAGCTAAAGTCAAGATGGATTGACCCATTTGTTATCATTAATATCTTTACTCACAGGTTAGTGGAGGTAAAAAGTCTTCAAACGAGCAAAATTTTTAAAGTGAACGGTCATCTCCTGAAACCTTTTCATGAAGGATTTGTCGGACAAATTATCGATTCCATTGCTTTTAAAGACCCACCACCAGAAAGGAATTGAAATCTATGCTCGTCGAGTCTAAGACGTTAAACAAGGGCGCTGTGTGGGAGGCAACCCATCGCTTTCTTAAATACTTTGAATTGTTTGATTTTCCTTTTTCACTTTTTAGCTTACAGGCCTAGCAGAAATTGTTGAATATGCGTCTTCTCGGATACTGAAAGATGGCGTATTTAAGTTAATTAAATGTCCAACAGTGATTAAACACGGCTTTAAATAGCCTGCTTAATTGTTGAAAGAAACACCAAACGATTTCTGCTAATTTCCTTTCAAGAGTAAATTCTATTTGCAAGGTATTTCTTTCCTTTTTACATTTTAGTTTGTCTTCCCATCCCTTCTTTCTTTCTATCTCTTTGTTACATAATGGATGATTCACTAATGAAAATGAGAAGATATTATCCATTGCTCCCTATTAATTATTTGAGAAAAATCTATCTTATGAGATTGAAGCGTATGAAATTACTAGTATCCATTGGAATGCCTGAGGATATTAGGTGGATAATTGAAGCTAAGGTCCGAATTAGTGGTGAACATCCAGCTTTTCCCAAACGTCAACCTGGGTTGGGGAAGAGTAGTTATGCAAAGAAACGAAGAGGTAAAAGAATGAGAGTCTGTTATAAATGTGCTAGATGGAACTGTGATACCAGTTGTCGTTCACTTGGGTATTTATCCGATAATCGAGAAGACAAAATTGCTTTCATTAAGAATGGACTGAGTAAAGAGTCATTAGATGATATCAAATTGACTCTTGATTCGCATTCTAGTGGATACGTTCAAATGGAAATTCTCGGGTTATGGAAACAACTCAAAATTGAACAACTCCGGTACACTCTTCGGTATCTGAATTTAAACGATCCCGTTTGCCAGTTTTTAAGAAAGCTGGATGAGCAGCATACCCCCGACTCATAGAAGGTGTTTGAAACCGTTACTGGACGTAAAACCAGAGGAAGATGTGAGCCACAAACTATCAATCAAAAGTCTAACAAACATCGCAGTGTTTGGAGGAACAACCATAGGTGCTACTGTTTCGCATCTAACTGCTGCTATCCAATTGGGAATAGTACTAGCTCATCGAAAGATCGGTCTAGTATACGGAGGAGGAAATGCTGGTTTAATTGGAGAGGTTGCTCGAGCACACCAGTCATACCAAACACTTGTTCAAATTGAAACAAATCAACCAAACAAAGTTCTCGCGGTAGGTGTAATTCTCACTCCTCTGAAAGAAGTATATGGCAGAACAATTGGATATGAGGTACAAATAAAATCATTTTATGAACGCATGACACTCATGTTGCATAACTCTGATGCTTTCATAGTCATACCAGGAGGATATGAGGTATTAAAATGCTTGTTCAATTTAACATTCTGGTTTAACATGAAATTGCACACTAAACCAATTGGTCTTTTAAATGTTGATCACTACTTTGATGGTTTGTTAGCATTTCTTGACATAGCTGTTACACATAAGCTTCTATCTCCAGTAGCACGAAGAATAATTGTATCTGCACCCACAACCAAGGAGCTATTGGATGAATTAGTGACTTTTGTACCAGAGGCAGATCCAGAAGTACCTCCAATTAACTGGTTAATTTCCGGTAACAAGCGAAAAAGAGATTCAATGGATTTAGAGTTAAAGTTGTAAGTTTTTCTTTTTAAATAAATGTGTGTTATTTTCTTTTTATTAAAAGCTGTGGAATAATGTTGTTGTTTTTAAAACTGTGTGTTTTTACATTGAGGACAATGCAATTCCCAAGTGTGGGGGGTGGCTTGAGTAAAGAGTCAAGTGATTAAACTCATTTGATTCTTGATTCACACCTTTAAAAACATTGTTTTTAATAATTTTTGTTTTGTTGAATAAATCATGCATGTATTATAACTTTTTAAGATATTAGGTAATTTTGTGTTAAATTTTTCAGTCATTTTATAATTGTACCCCTTTCTGTAATTTTTTTCAAATAAATCAATTGAATATCTTAGCAATTTGACAAAAATATTCTTATTTAACTAATGTGGCTAAATGTTTTATGTTATGAAACCCAGAGTTAAAAACATTAGTATTTTGACTTGATGATAATATAAGTTTACTATGTGTTTTAGTACATTTAAGGTCACTCTCTACACACTAGAACTTGTTCTTTCACATGTTTGAGACGAAATTTAAATAAGATCTTGGTTGATTTGGGGATGACATAAGGCCTTCTTTGATAGTTTGAGCTTTTCTAAACGAACCATACTTATATATATCCCTCGATCATACTTTGAGCCAACATGTATGAATGGTTTCATTACCATTTAATTTCTTTGATAATTAGCCTCGTTTATTACTTTTCTATCCAAATATTTTATTGAGAATGTATTACCATGTGTTAATCTGTATAGAAAAGTTATGAACACTGCTGATAAAGGATTACGAGATATTTCCAAAAAAAAACTGAAAGGTAAAAAAAAAAAGATCATAGATATGATGTCAAAAAAAAAAAAGAAAAAGAGAAGAAAAAGAAAGAAAAAAAGAAAAGAAAAGAAAAAGAAAAAGAAAATAGAAAAGTGTGAAAAATGAAGAGATATCATGGCTAAGGTTTTCTTCAAGAGTTGGTAATTCATTTTCAATTTAAACTCTTGAAATATTTTGTATATCCCTATCTTTCGATTGTAACCAAATCTCAAGCTTAACATTACAAGACTAAAAGTCCTATTTGACCCAGATTGACCAAAATCTTCATGATTAGTGGAGAATATGTGAGTTTACAAGCTTATAAGTTGTGTTGAGAAACTAAAAATGTATTTTTATTTACATAGTGACTTTGTTATTATCCTTTCATTATACTGATAGCATGTTTAAAAAAAAAAAAAAAATTATTCAGGGTTTTATGTTTTTCACAGTCACATTTTGTTAACTTTGAATATTAATGTTAAACTTGTAATGATATTCAAGCACACAAACACAATTGCTTTTCAAATAAAAAGGGGTTAATTGTGAAAGTTGTATTGAGATAGTGTGGGGGGCAAGCAATTACATCAAATTCACAATTTGTTACCTTATTAATCTTGTTTAAGTTATTTATACTTGTATATTGTGTGTTTATATTTTGCTTGAGGGCAAGCAAAGAGATAGTGTGGGAGAATTTGATGTACTCATAAATTAACTGATTTTTATGTTATTTAATGATTATATTTTGTTTGAAAATCGGTTTAATTATGTTATTTAATGGATATATTTCACGTTTCCCTTCTATTTCTTTGTTTGTAAGTTTTTCAGTGTATTTTAGTTTATTATGGAGATAAAAGAAGAAGATGAAGAAATGTTGGAGAAGATAAAAAATAAAATAAAAAAATAAAAAAATAAAAATCTATGTCATCCGATGACATGGCGCAATGAGAATGTGACGAGTGGCGCTTCTAGAAGCCGCAACTTGGACCAATGAGGACGCGACATGTGGTGAAGTTGGGGAAATTAGGCCACCAACTACATTTTCAAGACTTTGGGGTGCAAAATGACCATTTTGCCCCTAATTTTTGTGGCTATAAATAGAGAGCTTATTTTTATGATTTAGACACCAATTTAGCTCCAATCTTCTCCATTTCTTTTGCAATTTATTTCTTTTATTATTGTCTTCATATTAGTATATTTTCCATATTTTTTAGAATAATATTTCAAGGATTTTTGTAATATTTAGTAAATAAATTCTGTCCGGATAATTTCAATATTTCCGGGGAGTTTATCTTTCAAATTTTCTTTCTAATGTTTATAAATTTCATCTTATATTTATTAAATATGTATTGTGAGTAATTTTCTTTTGTTAGCAAGGATATGTGTTAAGTTATTAATAAATGGGATTATGAGATAATTTTCTTTGTACTTAATTTCTATTTGGATTTATTTAACTGGACTTATGGTCGGTTTACCCGTCTAGTCTTTATTTATTTTGCTTTATGCACTTTAAATATCGCAAATGGATGGCCGAGCAACCTATTAGTTTAATTTACTTTTATGTCTTTTATTTTATGTATTATGAAGGCCGAGCCTCCCTTGGAAGGCCTCCTAACTAGTTTAATATATTTTTATGTCTTTAATTCTTTTTTTTTTATGGAAGGCCGAGCCTCCATACTTAATATATTAGTTTAATTTATTTAAATGGCCGGTTGAACCACCTAATTTCTTTAGTTAATATAAATCCAATCTTTCTTTCTATATATATATGTGTGTATTTATTTAATATACTTATATATATATTAATTAAGTATTTATATAATTCCTGTTTTAAACCAAAATAATTGTGTGAATTAATTGGATTGACAATCTAGTTAATGAATGTGATTATATAGCTAGGATTATTAATCTTGTATTAATGATTCAAGTGGCATCTACTAGTTTAATTGAGTTGCAGTTCTTGGCTGAATTAAATTAGTAGCGGAATTATATAATTTAAATTGTATATAATTAAGCTGATTGTTATATACAATTTAATGTTGGTGATGCCTTATTTGTTTAATGCAATTTGATTGAGCATCCTATACACGCTAGTTGGTAGTGGTGTTTAATTAAATTAGTGATTAATCTGTCTGAACTGATCGGGATTAATCTATTTTGTTAAGATATGAATATGTTTGAGCTGATCGGGATTCTAAAACCAACTACTTAATAATGTATCTATCTATGATTAATCCCATGAAAAATATAACTTGATACTAGTTCCTTGCTAACGCTTTTTATATCATTTGTATTCCAAATTTCGTTTTTAATTCTGTTTACAAAATCCAAAACCTCAAAAATATTTATTTTAATTGTTGTCATTTCCTTATTCTCAAAATACCAAAAAAAACCCCCCAAACCTTTTCCGATTAACGATTTTAATTTAAGAGTTGACAAATCTCTGTGGATTCGATCCCTACTTTCCCTATCTACATAGGAATTGTTAGGTTTAAATTTGAGAGCCGTACGACAGGCTTCGTCAATAATATATCACATGAGAAACTTTATCTATTTTCTGACCTAGAACAGCTCCAACCGCTTTGTCACTAGGATCACACATTATTTCAAAAGGAAAGTTCCAATTAGGAGGTTGAATGATAGGTGATGAAATCAATTTCTCTTTCAACAGTTTAAATGCATGTTTACAACCTTCATCAAAATTGAATTTATGTTTTTTTTGTAATAGTTTGCATAAAGGTTGAACAGTTTTAGAGAAATCCTTAATAAACCTTCTATAGAATCCAACATGGCCTAAGAAAGATCTTACTTCTCTTACCGTAGAAGGAAAAGGAATAGACTTAATCACATCAATCTTGGCTTTGTCAACAACCAGTCCTTTTGGTGAAATTACGTGCCCTAAAACAATTCCTTGTTCTACCATAAAATGACACTTTTCATAATTGAGAACAAGGTTAGTTTCAACACACCGTTTAAGCACAAGTAAAATCATCCATGAAAATTTCAATGATATTCGTGACAAAATCAGAAAATAAGGACATCATGCATCTTTGAAAGGTAGCAAGTGCATTGCATAAACCAAAAGGCATTCTTCTATAAGCATAAGTACCGAATGGGCATGTAAAAGTAGTCTTACCTTGGTCTTCTGGGGCAATAGCAATCTGAAAATAACCAGAATAACCATCAAGGACACAATAATGAGAACGACCAGATAGACGTTCTAACATTTGATCCATGAAAGGAAAGGGAAAATGGTCTTTCCTAGTTGATGCATTAAGTTTTTTGTAGTCTATGCAGACTCTCCAACCGTTTTGCACTCTAGTAGGAACTTTCTCACCTTTAGAGTTTTCCACCATAGTTATTCCACTTTTCTTTGGAACAACATGTATAGGACTTACCCAATGTGAATCTGTGATTGGATAGATGACCATCAAGAAGTTTTAGAATTTCAGCTTTTACTACTTCCATCATAGGAGGGTTTAGTCTCCTTTGTGACTCTCTGGTTGGCTTAGCTCCATCTTCTAACAATATACGGTGCATGCATGTTGATGGACTAATACCTTTAATGTCGGCTAAAGTCCAGCCGATGGCCGTCTTGTTGTCCCTAAGCACATAAACTAATCTCTTTTCTTGGGAAGATGAGAGATTGTTAGCAATAATAGCAGGTAAAGCATTACCTTCACTCAAATATGCATATTTCAAATGAGAAGGTAAAGCTTTAAGCTCAAGTGACGGTAGACAAACAACAGATGGTAAAATTTTCTCATGTGCGCTAGGTAATGCAATTTTAGAATTAGTAACAGGACAAACAGATAAATCCTTGACAGCTTGTTTGAATTCATTGTCACATTCTACAGATAAAGTGTCAAGAACATTTTCATCTATGCTCAAGTTCATAATGGATTGTATCATTTCAGTGTAGCTCAAATTAAAAATATCTTCAATAAGTGGATCTATAATATCCACAACAGAAACTGTAGAACATTCATCAGAATGGTACTTCATGACATCAAATATGTTAAACAAAATTTTATCACCATCAAATTCTATTGATAAAGTACATTCATTAACATCAATCTTAGTTCTAGCAGTTTTTTAAAATGGTCTACCTAACATAATAGGTGACTGTGATGAACAAGTATTTTGGCTATCCTCAGTTTTCATAATGTAGAAATCTGCAGGGAATACTAAGTCATTTACTTTAACCAATACATCTTCTATTACTCATTCTGGATAAGCCACAGACCTATCAGCTAACTGAATAACAATTCTAGTAGGCTTCATTGGTCCCAAATTTAAAGAGTTATAGATTGTATAAGGCATGACATTAATAGAGACTCCTAAATCTAGCATACAACCTGAGACTACCTTATCACCAATTGTACAAGGGATAGCGAACATACCTAGATCTTTTTGCTTTGGAGGAAGTTTCAGTTGAAGAACAACAGACACACATTCCCCCACACTGATTCTCTCGTTGCCTTTAAGCTTCTTCTTGTTGATACAAAGTTCTTTTAAGAACTTAGCATAACGAGGAATCTGTCTTATTGCATCCAAAAGAGGAATGTTGACTTCAACTTTCTTGAAGATCTCCAGAACATCTTTTTCTTTCTCATCTTTCTTGTTCTTAGTTAACCTATTGGGGAAAGGAGGACTTACCTTGGGAATAGAAGAAGAAGATTCTCCTTTTTGTGGAACTTTGTCGAAAGATGCTGGGCTTGAAATAGGTACTTTTTCAGTGCCTTTATTTTCCTCTGGTCTCTTGGATTCTTCCAACACTTTACCACTTCTTAATGTTACGGCACTAGCATTCTCTCTGGGATTAAGTGGTTGTGATGGAAGTTTATTGAAAAGCTGTGTTTTCAATTTATCTAACTCAGAAGTCATTTGTCCTACCTGATTCTCCAAGTTGTGAATGCTGGACTTTGTATCATTTTGGAAGGACATGGTATCTCTCTGAAAAGATATAGAACTTGAGGCTAGAGATTTTACCATATCTTCTAAAGACATACTCTATTGTTGGTTCTGAGGAGGTTGAAGAGGATTTTGGTGTTGATTAGGAACAAAACCTAATGGGTTCATTGATGGCCTAACTCCTTGGTTACTCCATCTAAAGTTAGGATGGTCTCTCCACCCTTCATTGTATGTGTTGGAGAATGGATTGTGTCTTCTCTGAGGTTGGTTCTGAAAATTACCCATGGCATTGGCTTGTTCCTCTTGAAATAATATAGGACAAGAATCTGTAGGATGGTCATTGCCTAAACAAATTCCACATGCTTTTACCGGTGCATTGATTCTTTTCCCAACTAATTGACCAACTAAATTGGTAAGATGATCTAGTCTTTGCTCAATTTGTGTAGATGATGATGATGATGATGATACATCTATTTCATTTACCTTTCTTACGGTATCATTCCTGGTGTTAAAAGATTGTGAATTAGCAGCCATGTTAGCTATTAATTCACGTGCAACTTGTGGGGTTTTATCTGAAAGAGCACCACCACTAGCAGTATCAATAGTCATCCTGTCATAAGAAATCAAACCCTCATAAAAATATTGAATTAATAATTGTTCAGGTATTTGATGATGATGACAACTAGCACATAATCTTTTAAATCTTTCCCAATATTCATACAATATTTCACCAGTTTGTTGACTTATGCCACTTATATCCTTTCGGACTGTTGCAGTTCTAGATGCAGGATAATATTTAGCTAGAAAAGCTCTTTGCATACCAGTCCAATGTTGAATAGATCCCGAAGGCAAATCATATAACCAATTTTTTTGCACTATTTTGTAAGCTAAAAGGAAAAGAACACAGTTTAATAACTTCATCTCTTGTACCTTTTTGCTTCAAATTAGTGCAAATAACATGAAATTCCTTAATGTGCCTAAGTGGATCTTCTCCAGGTAATCCATTAAATGTTGTCAAACAATGTATAAAACCAGTATGCATTTTAAAATTAGCATCAACTTGATTGAACCATAATTAGCTTAGTTTTCTATGGGTTATTATGATGTTTATTAAGTTTAAATCTAGCTAATTATGTGTTTTGGTGATTTTAATGATTCTTTACACTATTACTTTTGTTTTCAGGTCTTTAGAAGATTTAGAAGATGTTGGAATGAAATTGGAAGAAATCGGGAATTTGAGGATGGATATTTAGAAGAAGGGAGAAGTGGACGCTGCGACAGTCAAGTGGACGCGCAAGGCCAGGAAGTGGACGCGTCCACCAAATTTCACGCGTCCACCCTCAGAAGTTGGACAGTAAAGTGGACGCGCAGGACAGTCAAGTGGACGTGCAAGGCAAGAAAGTGGACGCGTCCACCAAATGTCACGCGTCCACTCTCAGAAGATTGACAGTCAAGTGGACGCGTCTCATCTACTCAGGCGTCCACTTTGAAGACTCGGGCGTCCACTTTCCGAATTTAAAGTTTTAAGATTGTTTTAAGTAGTTTCTAATTAGGATTCTTATGTAAGTAACCCTAGGACCTTTTCTAACTATTTATAGGCCTTAATAGCTTAGTTTAGGGGGGCAAGCACCTTAGATATTTTCTTCCCAAGCATTGTAGGAGATCAAAGGGTGGGAGCTTCTCGGGAAATCGGATTTCCAACTAATGAGTTTCTCTCTTTCCCTTAATCTTTTTATGATGTTTTCCTTTATGCTTTGTGAGTAAACGTTTTTAAGTTAGCAAGAACATGTATTAGGTTTATGTTATTCGGGAATATGAGATTTACGTTTTGTAATTAAAAACCCGATCTTTTCAAGGAATCATTACTTTTATTTGAGTATTTGAACAATTCTTGGTTTTATTCTATCAATTGTGTTATTTCAATTATTATTGGCCATCTTAATTGTTTTGCATAGTTGATTAACTAGGGTTATGCAGAATCGGTAACCAAAAGTAGTAACTATTGATTAATTTAAATCTGTGTTTGATTAATTAATAGGGAATTGTTTGAAACGAATTGCATGATTTTAATCGGCCATTAATTTTATGTAATTTGTGTTGATGTTGTCCTTATGCTTAATAACTTGATTGACTATCTTATGCGAGCGATTCGGTAATTTGGTTTAATCAGGTTAAAGTTAATTTGCCGTGCTTCTCGGGAATTAACCTAATTTTTAGAGGAATTGGAATTTGCTGCGCTACGCGAAATTCTAAGTCATTACTCAAATATGTTATTATCAATGATTAATCCCGAATAAATGAAACCGAAATACAAAGTCCTTGCTAACGTTTTTTTTATCCATTGATTTCTAGTTATTTTGTGAATTACTTATTTTTAAGTTTTAATCTTTTAGATAAAAACCAAATCTTTCCCCCCTAATCTTGATTAGTTTACTTATTCTAAAATTTTACAAATTCCTGTGGGTTCGACCCTTACTTGCCCTAACTGCATAAGTTGGTTGAGTTTGGTATTAATTTGATAGCGCAACGACACGCTCGTCAAATTTTGGCGCCGTTGCCGGGGAGTTGTTTAAAAATTTTAAAATCAAGTTTACTAATCCTTATCCTTTGTTTTCAGGTCTTATTCCTTTGGTGACAAAGTAAAAGATTGACAATTGTTTATGCGCCTTCGTAGTGGAAAGACTCTTGGTGTTAGCTCGAAAGAATTGGAGTCTTCAAATCCTGTGGACGAAAACGGGAGAGATACAAGAGAAGGAACCATTAATCATTCAAATCTACAAGGCGATTTCGGTGAAATCATTCCTACCCCCTCTTGCATTATGGCTAACAATAATAACAATGTGGTGGTTAGGAGAACTTTAAGGGAACTAGCTGCACCCACTATTAGCAATCAACCGCTTTGCATTGTTTTTCCTGAAGTCAATGAAAATTTTAAACTTCACACAGGTTTTGTGCAAAATATCCCTACTTTCCATGGCATGGCCGGAGATAACCCATATAGGTTTCTTCAGGAATTTCATACTCATTGCACTAATTTGAAACCCTCTAATGTTACTGATGAGATTATAAAGCTAAGAGCTTTTCCATTTAGTCTGCAAGGTAATGCTAAAGATTGGCTTTACGAACTACCTTCGGGGTCAATAACTGAATGGGCTGATATGGAAAAGATATTTTTAAGAAAATATTTTCCTGCTTCTAAAATCTCTAACATTAGAAAGGAAATTAGTGGCATACGCCAAGGTTTTGGGGAATCATTATATGACTACTGGGAAAGATTTAAAAGATTGATTGCCAGCTGTCCTAATCATCAAATTCCAGATCATTTACTTATACAATATTTTTATGAAGGAATGGTGCCTACTGACAGGACTGCAGTTGATGCAGCTAGTGGTGGAGTATTTATGGACCAATCACCGGAAGAAGCAAGAAATTTGATTGCGAACATGGCAGATAATGCTCAATCATTCAATACAAGGAACGAACCTTCTAGGAAGGTAAATGAGGTAAGTTCTTCCAATCTTGAAGTTCAAGTTAAAAATCTTACTAACATGGTTGGACAGATGATGGGAAAACAAATAAACACCCAAGCTAAGATGTGTGGATTTTGTTCAAGTATTGAACATTCAACGGACAGTTGCCCCACACTTTTTGAAGATGAACAGGTTAATGCTGTCGGAAATTTTCAGAATCCACAAAGGAAGTATAACCCTTACTCTAATACCTACAATGAGGGATGGAAGGATCATCCAAATTTTAGGTGGGGAAATTCAGGAGCCAGACCGAATAATCTTCAACATCCACACCCACCTGGCATTCTTCCCGTTCAACCATTAAATCAATCACCTCAACAAGCTCAATCTCAAGGTATGTCTTTAGAGGATATGGTTAAATCAATTGCTGCTAACACAATGACTTTTCAGAAGGAGACTAAATCCAGTATACAGAATCTTGAAAATCAAGTAGGACAATTGGCCTCCGAAGTCAGTCAAATTAAATCTCATTTATTCACAAAACTCCCTTCTCAACCCATCAACCCTCGAGAAAATGCTAATGCCATTATTCTACGAAGTGGAAAGGAGTTAATAGAGCCTAGGCAGTTGCACGATGCTGAAGAAGAATTGGAGATTAAATCAAGCCAGGGTCCAAATGTATCAAGTGGAAGTGAACCCCCAAAATTTGAACCCAATTCTCAATCTAAAGTACCTCATCCTTTTCCTTTAAGATTAGCTAAAAACCGGAAAGAAGAGGAGGAGAAAGATGTTCTCGATATCTTTAAGAAAGTAGAGGTAAACATACCTCTTCTTGATGCTATCCGTCAGATTCCTCGATATGCTAAATTTCTCAAAGAATTATGCACAAATAAAAGAAAGCTCAAGGGTAATGAAAAGGTAAGTGTAGGGGAGTGTGTTTCTGCAGTTCTTCAGCAGAAACTTCCACCCAAGCAAAAGGACCCAGGTATGTTTGCCATCCCTTGTGTTATTGATGATAAAGTTATTTTAGGATGCATGTTAGATTTAGGAGCATCTATTAACGTTATGCCATATTCTCTCTATGCTTCATTAAATCTTGGACCCTTAAAATCTACTCGAGTTATTGTGCAATTAGCGGATAGGTCCATTGCATATCCCGAAGGGGTAATTGAGGATGTATTGGTCAAAGTTAATAACTTGATATTTCCTGCAGATTTTTATATTTTAAAAACTGAAGATGGAAATAATTCATCTACATCTCATTCCCCAATTTTGCTTGGCAGACCATTCTTGAAAACCGCAAGAACTAAAATTGATGTTAACGAAGGAACATTGTCAATGGAATTTGATGGGGAAATTATATCATTTAATATCTTTGATGCTATGAAATATCCATGTGATGAGTTCTCTTCGGTTTCGGTGGTTGATATAATTGATCCTCTTGTTCAAGATGTTTACGATTTGAGTTATGTTGAAATGATGCAAACAATTATGAGCATGAGTATTGATGAGCATAAATTTGACAAATTATCTGTAGAATGTGATCATGATTTAAAGATGGCTGTAAAAGAATTGTCTGCATGTCCAAAAGTAGAATCTACAATTGCATTACCCATTTTTCATGATAAGATGCTTCCATCGGTTATATGTCCACCTTCCCTTGAGCTTAAACCTTTGCCTTCACATTTAAAATACGCATATTTAGGTAATGGCGAGGAATTGCCTGTTATAATTGCTAATAATCTTTCTTCCAAACAAGAGGAAAGGTTAATTGCTGTGTTACGAGCACATAAAACGGCCATAGGTTGGACTTTAGCTGATATAAAAGGAATTAGTCCTTCTACATGTATGCATCGCATTTTATTAGAAGATGGCACTCGTGCAACTAGGGAATCACAAAGGAGATTAAACCCTCCTATTATGGATGTTGTGAAAAAAGAAATCTTGAAATTGTTAGATGCAGGTATAATATTCCCTGTTACTGATTCCCAATGGGTTAGCCCAGTTCATGTCGTTCCTAAGAAAACTGGAATTACTGTCATTGAAAACAAGGAAGGAGAAAAAGTACCTACAAGAGTTCAAAATGGTTGGCGTGTTTGCATTGATTATAGAAAATTGAATTCAGCTACTAGAAAAGATCATTTCCCCCTTCCATTTATGGATCAAATGCTTGAACGTTTATCGGGTAGGTCTAACTATTGTTTTCTTGATGGTTTTTCTGGTTATTTTCAAATTGCTATTGCCCCTGAGGATCAAGATAAAACCACGTTCACATGTCCTTTTGGAACTTATGCATATAGGCGCATGCCTTTTGGGTTATGTAATGCACCTGCTACTTTTCAAAGATGCATGATGTCTGTATTCTCTGATTATGTGACTAATATAATTGAAATCTTCATGGATGACTTCACAGTGTATGGAGATTCTTTTGATGAATGTTTAGATAATTTAGAACTCATTCTTAAAAGGTGCATTGATTCTAACCTTGTGTTGAATTATGAAAAGTGTCATTTCATGGTTGAGCAAGGAATCGTACTGGGACATGTGGTCTCAGCAAAAGGCCTTCAGGTAGACAAAGCTAAAATTGATGTGGTAAAATCTCTTCCTTATCCTTCCTCTGTACGAGAGATACGAGCTTTCCTGGGGCATGCAGGTTTTTATAGAAGATTCATTAAAGATTTTTCCAAAATTTCTCAACCCTTGTGTATGTTGTTACAAAAAGATGTGCCATTTCATTTCAATGATGATTGTAAGAATGCTTTTGAAACTTTAAAAGAGAAATTGATTTCCGCCCCCATAATTCAAGCTCCTGATTGGAACCTACCTTTTGAAATTATGTGTGATGCTAGTGATCGAGCGGTTGGTGCCATATTAGGACAAAGAGTAGATAAAGTGCCTCATGTTATTTACTATGCTTCTAAAACACTCGATGATGCACAGTGTAACTACACAACAACGGAAAAGGAACTTTATGCTATCATTTTTGCTCTGGAAAAATTTCGTTCATATCTCCTAGGAACTAAAGTCATTGTTTTCTCTGATCATGCAGCTTTACGACATCTCTTGAAAAAGAAAGAGTCCAAACGAAGGTTATTAAGATGGATCCTGTTACTCCAGGAATTTGATATAGAGATTCGTGACAAGAAAGGAGCTGAAAACTATGTGGCCGACCACCTGAGTAGGCTTACTTATGATGGTGAATTACTTCCTATCACTGAATTATTTCCTAATGAGCACTTATATGCTTTGCATGGTAGTTTGCCTTGGTATGCTGATATAGTAAATTATTTGGTTACAAGGGAATTGCCTAAAGTACTTTCTAGATCTCAGAAGGACAAAATTAAAAGTGATGCCAAATACTATTTATGGGATGACCCGTATTTGTTTAAGATATGTTCAGATAATATTATTCGTAGGTGTGTACCGGGCACTGAAACTCACTCTATTCTAACTTTTTGTCATACCTATGAATGTGGAGGTCATTTTGGTCCTAGAAGAACTGCTCATAAAGTGCTCGAATGTGGGTTCTATTGGCCTAGTTTAAACAAGGATGCATATTTGTTCTGTAAGCAATGCAACGAATGCCAAAGAATTGGGAAAATAACTAAGAAGCATGAGATAGCCCTTCCAGTCTATCCTGGTAACTGAAATTTTTGATGTATGGGGGATTGATTTCATGGGTCCTTTCCCTTCTTCCCAAGGTAACAATTATATTTTGCTAGCAGTGGATTATGTGTCTAAGTGGGTGGAAGCTAAAGCTTCCAGAACTAATGATGCTAAAGTTGTTGTCTCTTTTGTCAAGGATAATATTTTTAACAGGTTTGGTTTTCCTAAAGCAATTATTAGTGACAGAGGTACGCATTTTTGTAACAAAATAGTTGGGGCTTTATTTGCAAAATACCATATAACCCACAGAGTTTCTACTGCATATCATCCCCAAACTAATGGTCAAGCCGAGGTTTCTAATAGGGAAATTAAATCAATCTTGGAAAAAGTGGTTAACCCTAACAGAAAAGATTGGAGTGTGCGATTGGGGGATGCATTATGGGCATATAGAACAGCATATAAGACACCTATAGGAATGTCTCCATATCGATTGGTGTTCGGGAAAGCATGTCATCTTCCTGTAGAACTTGAACATAGAGCTTATTGGGCTATCAAGAAAACTCATTTGAATTTTCCTGATGCTTTAGTCAATAGAAAATTACAAATTCAGGAATTGGAAGAATTGCGGAATGACGCTTACCAAAATGCTTTAATTTGTAAAGAGAAAGCACGCAGTTATCATGATAAACATATTGTCCGGAAGAGTTTTAATCGGGGTGATAAGGTTTTATTGTACAATTCTAGATTGAAACTCTTTCCAGGCAAGTTGATGAGTAGATGGATAGGACCTTTTCTCGTAGTTAATGTTTTTGATCATGGAGCTGTAGAAATTCAAAGTCTTGATACAGGGAAAGTTTTTAAAGTCAATGGCCATCGCCTGAAGCTTTATTATGAAGAATTTGTCAACCACGAGGTGGAGGCCGTTCAGTTTCTTCAACCATCGTCTTTCAAAATCTGAGCATGAACTGTGTCGAGCCAACGACTTTAAACAAAGGCGCTTTTTTGGGAGGCAACCCAAATGAATATTCTTTTATTTTCTTTTATATTTTGTGTCTATTATTTGGTTGTTATTTTATTTTGTTTACAGGTATAGGGAAGGTTTAACATTGGTCCAAAGTCCAATTATTGTGAAATAAACAGAAAACATCAGATGACAGAAACTACTGAGAGTGGACGCGCGAACTTCCTCTCACGCGTCCACTGGACGCGTCAAGCTACTTCACGCGGCCACCTCTGGGAAGAACTACTGAAAGTAGACGCGTCCCTGTCTTCTCACGCGTCCCTAACTTGAAGCACAAGTCTATGCACTTCGAGCTTCCATTCCTAGATTTTCCCTCGGGTGACATCCTTCTTTTTCTCTACTTGTTTTTGGATTTGTTTGTTTGTTTTTTTTTCTTTCTTGTCTTGATTATGTTATGACATTGAGGACAATGTCTCGTCCCAGTGTGGGGGAGTCTTGTTTTTAATGTTTGTGTTTTTTCTGTTTTCGTTTATTGTTATTATTGTTTATTGTTGTTTATGAAAAAAAAAAAAAGTTTTGTTTTTAAGTATGTTTGTGTGTTTGTTATGCCTATGAGGAAAATTATGCAAGTCTATGTTAATTGATAGAGTTTCGATATTATTTGTGCTTTAAATTCTCTATTTATTATGAGGAATCTTGACACTCTACGATTTGTTTTTGGTAAAAATTCAAAGTTTTTATTTATGGATGATTTGTTGTAGTTAATTTGAATTGACATGGCTTATTTTTAGTAAAAAACTTGATTTTTGAAATCACTTTTGACAAGTTTGAATGAGATTGAGTTTACTTTTGACTTAGATACATTCATGGTCAATTTAGACACTCTAGAACTTGTTTTCTCACACTCTTGAGGCGAAATATGATTGAATTTGGTTGACTTGGGGATGACATAAGGCCTTCTTTGGACGTTTGAGCCTTTCTTGAGCCACCCTTTCTATATTATACCCCTCGATCCTATTTTGAACTTTAATGTTGTGATGGATGAATCCATTATTATCTTTCTTTGTAAGCCTTTGAGAATAGCGTTTAAAACCTTTACATGTTATAATTGTCAAGAGATTTCTTTGAAATATCTTTAGATTGACACTTGTGAAGTTTATGATTATGATAAAAAGGTGTTGAAAAGGTTTTGCAAAGTGTGTTGAGGATTGATGGAACGTATCTTGGAATTTTTAAAGAGAAAAGGAGTTTGTCTTCTCTACTAAAGAAAAGAGAGCAAAAGTCCAAAAGAAAAGAGAGACATTTGATGAAAAAGAGTGAAGTGCTTAAAAAGAAAGAAAGAAAAAAAAAAAGAGAGAGCACTTGAGAAATAGAGAAAATAAAAGAGTTCCAAGACTGTCCGAAGTATATGAGTTGGTTGATATGGTTGAATGTAAACAAGGAAGAGAAGTGTCAATTGAAGAACTTTGGTTTCAAAAGTTTTTTATCCTTTTGTGTAATTCTCTTGACTACTTTGTTTACCTTACCTTTCTTTGTTAACCAACACCCAAGCCTAGCGTTACGTGCTTCAAGTCCAATTTGACTCAAGTCGACTTTATTCTTTCCATTAGTGGAGAGATGTGTGAGATTTCAAGCCTATGGTAGTGTGAATATTACTTATGGTATGACTATGATGTGTTTAAGTTAGTTGTGACTTGATTGAATTTGTCTTTGTTACTTGTGAACGATTTTAGTTCTAAAATGGATTATTTTTATTTTTATGGGTTTCTAAAGTTTTTTTTTCCAGCCATGTTAAGGATAGTTAACTTTGACAATGAGTTTGTGAGTAATGATGTTTCACACTTGCACGATTCATTTTTAAAATGTAGAGTTGATAGATGACTTTGAGAATTATTGAAGAGAATTTGGTACAAGTGTATTGAAGTTCTTGAAATTGTTCGATTTGTCCTGAGGCATTTAGTTGTTATTCTATTTTCTTTGATTTATAAGTTTGCTTGAGGGCAAGCAAAGGTGTAGTGTGGGGGAATTTGATTGAACCATAATTAGCTTAGTTTTCTATGGGTTATTATGATGTTTATTAAGTTTAAATCTAGCTAATTATGTGTTTTGGTGATTTTAATGATTCTTTACACTATTACTTTTGTTTTCAGGTCTTTAGAAGATTTAGAAGATGTTGGAATGAAATTGGAAGAAATCGGGAATTTGAGGATGGATATTTAGAAGAAGGGAGAAGTGGACGCGCAGGACAGTCAAGTGGACGCGCAAGGCCAGGAAGTGGACGCGTCCACCAAATTTCACGCGTCCACCCTCAGAAGTTGGACAGTAAAGTGGACGCGCAGGACAGTCAAGTGGACGCGCAAGGCAAGAAAGTGGACGCGTCCACCAAATGTCACGCGTCCACTCTCAGAAGATTGACAGTCAAGTGGACGCGTCTCATCTACTCAGGCGTCCACTTTGAAGACTCGGACGTCCACTTTCCGAATTTAAAGTTTTAAGATTGTTTTAAGTAGTTTCTAATTAGGATTCTTATGTAAGTAACCCTAGGACCTTTTCTAACTATTTATAGGCCTTAATAGCTTAGTTTAGGGGGGCAAGCACCTTAGATATTTTCTTCCCAAGCATTGTAGGAGATCAAAGGGTGGGAGCTTCTCGGGAAATCGGATTTCCAACTAATGAGTTTCTCTCTTTCCCTTAATCTTTTTATGATGTTTTCCTTTATGCTTTGTGAGTAAACGTTTTTAAGTTAGCAAGGACATGTATTAGGTTTATGTTATTCGGGAATATGAGATTTACGTTTTGTAATTAAAAACCCGATCTTTTCAAGGAATCATTACTTTTATTTGAGTATTTGAACAATTTTGGTTTTATTCTATCAATTGTGTTATTTCAATTATTATTGGTCATCTTAATTGTTTTGCATAGTTGATTAACTAGGGTTATGCAGAATCGGTTTTCGGTAACCAAAAGTAGTAACTATTGATTAATTTAAATCTGTGTTTGATTAATTAATAGGGAATTGTTTGAAACGAATTGCATGATTTTAATCGGCCATTAATTTTATGTAATTTGTGTTGATGTTGTCCTTATGCTTAATAACTTGATTGACTATCTTATGCGAGCGATTCGGTAATTTGGTTTAATCAGGTTAAAGTTAATTTGCCGTGCTTCTCGGGAATTAACCTAATTTTTAGAGGAATTGGAATTTGCTGCGCTACGCGGAATTCTAAGTCATTACTCAAATAGGTTATTATCAATGATTAATCCCGAATAAATGAAACCGAAATACAAAGTCCTTGCTAACGTTTTTTTTATCCATTGATTTCTAGTTATTTTGTGAATTACTTATTTTTAAGTTTTAATCTTTTAGATAAAAACCAAATCTTTCCCCCCTAATCTTGATTAGTTTACTTATTCTAAAATTTTACAAATTCTCTGTGGGTTCGACCCTTACTTGCCCTAACTGCATAAGTTGGTTGAGTTTGGTATTAATTTGATAGCGCAACGACACGCTCGTCACAACTTCTGGAAAAATAATGCATAAAGGTTGTTCATCAAGAGTAGGAGCAGTGAGTTCTTTTAGAGATCTTTGATTCAAAGCTATATTAAAAAGATGAGCAGGAAGAATATCACCAGAAATAAATTGGGTAATCGGTTGATTTTCTACTTTGCCTTCTTCAAGTTTCGTAGCTTGTTCTCTTATCTCAACTGATGTTTTACTCCCTTGTTTTTCCCCGGTGATCTTACCACTTCTTAAGTGCATACAACAATTAACTTGTTGTCTGGCGTCACCAAAGGAATGAAATATGTATCTCAATATCACCAAAGGAATGAAATCTGTAACAAAATAAAAAGATTAACAATTTTAATAGAATAAATTAAAACAAATCCTCGGCAACGGCACCAAAATTTGACGAAGCTTGTCGTACGGCTCTCAAATTTAAACCTAACAATTCCTATGTAGATAGGGAAAGTAGGGATCGAATCCACAGAGATTTATCAACTTTTAAATTAAAATCGTTAATTGGAAAAGGTTTTGGGGGTTTTTTTTTATTTTGAGAATAATGTAATGACAACAATTAAAATAAATAATTTTGAGGTTTTGGATTTTGTAAAAAGAATTAAAACGAAATTTGGAATACAAATGATATAAAAAGCGTTAGCAAGGAACTAGTATCAAGTTATATTTTTCATGAGATTAATCATAGATAGATACATTATTAAGTAGTTGGTTTTAGAATCCCGATCAGCTCAGACAGATTCCTATCCTTACAAAATAGATTAATCCCGATCAGCTCAAACAGATTAATCTTTAATTTAATTAAACACCACTACCAATTAGCGTGTATAGGATGCTCAATCAAATTGCATTAAACAAATAAGGCATCACCAACATTAAATTGTATATAACAATCAGCTTAATTATATACAATTTAAATTATATAATTCCGCTACTAATTTAATTAAGCCAAGAGCTGCAACTAAATTAAACTAGTAGATGCTACTTGAATCATTAATACAAGATTAATAATCCTAGCTATATAATCACATTCATTAACTAGATTGTCAATCCAATTAATTCATACAATTATATTGGTTAAAACATGAATTATATAAATACTTAATTAATATATATAAGTATATTAAATAAATACACACATATATATATAGAAAGAAAGATTGGATTTATATTAACTAAAGAAATTAGGTGGTTCAACCGACCATTTAAATAAATTAAACTAAAAGTATGGAGGCTCGGCCTTCCATAAAAAAGAATTAAAGACATAGAAATATATTAAACTAGTTAGGATGCTCGACTTTCCATAATACAGAAAATAAATGACATAAAAGTAAATTAAACTAATAGGTGACTCGGCCATCCATTTGTGATATTTAAAATGCATAAAACAAAATAAATAAAGACTAGACGGGTAAACCGACCATAAGTCCAGTTATATAAATCCAAATAGAAATTAAGTACAAAGAAATTATCTCATAATTCTATTTATTAATAACTTAACACATATCATCACTAACAAAAGAAAACTACTCACAATACATAATTAATAAATATAAGATGAAATTTATAAACATTAGAAACAAATTTGAAAGATAAACTCCTCGGAAATATTGAAATTATTCGGAAAGAATTTCTTTACTATATTATTAGAAAAGCCATGAAATATTATTCTAAAAAATTTGGAAAATATACTAATATGAAGACAACAATAAAAAAAATAAATTGCAAAAGAAATGGAGAAGATTGAAGCTAAATTGGTGTCTAAATCATAAAAATAAGCTCCCTATTTATAGCCACAAAAATCAGAGGCAAAATAGTCATTTTGCACCCCAAAGTCTTGAAAATGTAGTTGGTGGCCTAATTTCCCCAACTTCGCCATATGTCGCATCCTCATTGGTCCAAATTGCGGCTTCTAGAAGCGCCACTTGTCACCTTCTTATTGCGCCACTTGTCATCTTCTCATTGCGCCATGTCATCGGATGACATAGATTTTTTTTTTTTTATCTTCTCCAACATTTCTTCATCTTCTTCTTTTTATCTCAATAATAAACTAAAATACACTGAAAAACTTACAACAAAGAAATAGAAGGAAACGTGAAATATATCCATTAAATAACATAATTAACCGATTTTCAAACAAAATATAGTCATTAAATAATATAAAAATCAGTTAATTTATGAGTACATCAAATTCCAATGAACCTGCCAAACCAAATACAGGGTGATTACTTCAAACCATATAAGAGCACTTAAGGCGATAGATTATGTTCCTTCCTGTTTTATCTACGAAGCTCAAATGTTGTTCCGTATACACTTCATCTTCAGGTCACCGTGTAGAAAGACATTCTTAATATCCAACTAATGCAATGACCATTAACGAATGACTACCATTGAAAAAAATACGCACAAAGGCAATTTTAGCCACAAGTAAAAAGGTATCAATGTAGTCAATACCAAACACATGTGTATATCCTTTAGCAACAACTTGCTTTAAACCTATTCACTTGTCCATCTAGACCGACCCTTACATTGTACGCTTATCGTCAACCAACTACCGTTATGTCAGGAGGTAGAGGTACCAACTCCCAAGTTCCTGAAGAATCAAAAGTTTTCAGTTGGGTTGAGACAAGGCATTCTGAACATTCTTAGGAACAGAAACATAAGACAAATTGAAAATAAAAACACAATATGATGGAAAAAGACGCTTCTGTGAGAAAAAGTTATAAATGGGATAAGGATTTCGAGTGAACTTGGTACCTATTCAATTGGCAATAGATGAATCTTGGACCGAGTCAAAAAGAGCTGACATAGGACATGAATCAACAAGACATTCATTTTCTTCTTGTGAGCTGTGTAATTGATGATTGCAGCGTTGGTATGTGCATGAGAATGGTGACACAAGTTTTCTTCTTGGATTGTGGACGCATGCTCAGTAAGAGGTGAAGAAATTGCTCTTTCACGCACAATATGAGGAGATGGCCCAGACAAGGTAGGAATGGGAAGTAGTGTTGCAGTCCCAATGGGTTCCCTAGTGAAGTCGGACTCGCCAATAGGAATGGAAAAAAAGAAGGGTGAAGACTAAAAAAATGTAACATCGAATGAGATGTAAAAACGATAAGTCTTAGGACAATAGTACCTAAACCCAATGAGAATATCTAATAAAAACACATTTTATTGCCTTGAATCTAGTTTATCTCGTCCAAGAGTAGCATCATGAACAAAACAGGTACACCAAAGACCCGTAGTGGAAGCTTATGAAGAGGATCGTGTGAGATTAAAGACACTAAGAGAAATTTTCCCTTCTAAGACAGAAGATGGCATTCAGTTTACTTGTGCCACACTAGCCATTATTGGCTTGTCATGAAGTGTCCAACATTTTTCTCGTGTGTGCCCAAGTTTATTACAACGATCACAAAATCGAGATGTGCCACGGCCATCTCGGCTTTCTCAATAACTTTCTCAACCTCTTCCTCTGTTATTGTCTCGATAATTTTACGTTTGAAAAGTACACAGAGTACTTTGTGGAGGATGGTGTAATTTCTTTGGAGACAAAAGAGTCTTGAAAAAGTCTTTTAAACATATCTTTAGTACTCGATAAAGGACTTTTGCCAAGAATTCCATTACTAAACTTGTTCATAATCTGGCTCAAACTTTACAAGAGTGAAGACAATAAAAAACTTGTCACGTTAAGCAAGTTGATATGCCGGTGATCCTAATGGGCAAGAGCTTGTTGAATTCTAACATGAGCCATTGAATTTTGCCTAAAAGTTTTCTATTGACATCTCTGACTTAAAATTCACCATTTCACTAATAATGGAATAAAAACGAGATATATCATTTGTATATAGTAATTGTGCATGTTCCAATACGGAAGCACAAGTAATGAAGGGATTAACATGGGAACTAACTCAGATGAAAAAAACTGTCATAAAAGACTACATAATTGGGCATCAACACTTTCCCACACATATCTTTCATTGTGAATTTTTTCAAAATTAGCAGTCAAATGGTCAACTATATCTTATCCCATGAACCACAGTTCCACAGCAGAAGACCATTCTTGATAATTTTGGAAGCCTATCAACTTATTATTGGTGATAACATTACCAGATAAATTTGACAAATAAACTTTCAGTTGAATGGATAGAGATTGGGCAATGGGGTTCAATATTTCTTCTTCAGGCATGGTTTTTATTTGTTTCAATACTAAGGTCGCATGTTGCTCAAATCAGAGACCAATTGCAGAGAAAAATACTTCAAAGTTCTTACGACCCAAGAGATTAAATGTGACCCATTTCAAAAATCAAAGGTGAAAGTGACAAATAACACTTAGAATGGATCAAACAGACCCTAAAGAAGCACTTGGAAGCAACGGCACAACATTCCAATGGTTGGAGGAGGTGCGTGAGCCTCACGAGCTGAGCAGACTGGTGGCAAGTTGGACAATTTCTGATCGTTGAAATTCGGGTAATGTTCTGTGAGCTTGAGGCATGCATGATGATGTAAAATAGACAATGTTGACTGGGATTTGGATTTAAATCATGGTTTAATGGAGTTATGTTGAAGCTGGAACTTGAAGATGAATCATTGGAGATATGTTTTCAATTGTTTTTTATGTGTGTTAGTGCAGATATAGAGGAGGCTTGAGATTGAAAATTTTCTTGAACTAAGAAACTTAAAAGTTCTAATCCTTCAAATGATCAAAAAGTTCAGACCACAAGAAAATGACTTTGATACCATGTTGATTGTATTTAATAACTTCATAATTTAGATTACAAGAAGTGTCTATATATAGGCTTGCACAAGCACACAACGTGTGAGAAACATCACACTTAGCAACCATGCTAACTTGCCAAACATAGTAGCCTCTTTCGACTACCTAACACACAATATTTAATATTCAACAAAAACTACACAACCAAGACTGGAGACATAGTTACTTGTGACTCATCAGGTCATTATGATCTCCAATTTTCCATAAGCCAATTTGGTTACTACTTTTTATCAAACATAGCATCTTCGACCAATAGAGTTGGCACTTATGCTATTAGGTTAAAATACACCACACCTCTCACACTTTGCCAGAAAAAATAGGTTTAAAGTTGGTTAGATAAGAAGTTTGATGTAAATACACTTGGGAAATTTTAAGAAGGATCATATAAATGCTTATCATAGGTACTGTAGAAGTGTTTTTTTACCAAAGTGGCTCCCTTTTCATAACAAAATCCAAATGGCCCCCTCCAGGTGTAGTAAACCAAAATGGACCAAAATGTTAGTGGTAAAGGCAAAATCCTACATGGAGTGTCAAACGGTGACGGAAGAAGAAGTCCAGACATGTGACTAGGTGGTACCATAACTGCTAATGTCAAATTGCACAAGTTGTGGGGAAAAGGAAAAAAACCAGCTGCGCTGGAGAAAAGGACAAGCTGGAGAAAAATGACCAAAACGGCCACACTTGTGAGAGTGGCAAAGCATGCCAATGGCACTGCTGAGTAGACGTCTATTCCATGGTTTTATACCACAGTTGGTTTGGTTCACTACACTCCACGTAGGATTCTGCCAACCACTAATATTTTGGGCCATTTTAGTTTACTACACCAACATGGAGGCAATTTGGATTTTTTTGTTAAAAAGGGCCACTTTGGTTAAAAAACTCTATTGTAGAAAGGAAGCAAAGCTAAAATTATTAATACCAAGTTTTGAATGTTGGCATCAGGAGTTTATGAAGAGTTTAAAAATATAAGAGAATTTAAATTCTTTAGAGAAATGTTAAAAGTCAAGGACAATATGAACAAAAAACTCCTGCAAACCTTTTAATGGAAAGACATTTATTCTTTCACTCTCAAATCTTTAATAATCTTAACTTTTTTGGAGGAAGATTGAGTTGGACCACACCATATAAAAATATCTAGTGTACATAACGTCTAATTTACCACCTAAATCTTTTTCTACAGCATCTTGCTTAGCTTCTACATACCAATTTATCGGTCTTGATATGCATTTCTCAAATCCTTCTTATAACCCAATATAAAAAAATGTTATACTCAACTAGAGCAGCAACAGAGACTACATATTCAAGATCATAACAGAATAATTCAGTACGTAACACTGGAATTCTTTGCTATCTACTCTATAACTGTAAACTCTTTCATACATAGAGATTAAACTAAGCATGAATCCTTAGGTGCTTGTTGCTTAGTCAAGCATGTTCTTTCAATTGGCAAGTTCTCTTGCTTGCTAAAATATTAAAAGTATTAACTGTTGTCAGGGAGTTCCAAAGTAAATATTTGCACTAATTTATTTGTTGTTAATATGGTAATGAAGAAGAAAAATCACGCACCGCATGCACAATCCTTTGGTAAACATGCCATCACGAGTGGAAAATACGTTTCTTGTTCCAATGCGTGTCCATATGCATATGTGAGTCCCTACCAGACCAACAACCTGGAGTACAATACTGCAAAATTCAAATGATTACAAATAGTAAAAATTGCAGAACTGAACTCATTACGTAGCCTTAATAAAACATAAAACTATGGGTAAAAATATGTCATTTTGTAGTCAAGATGTTGCACCGGTAAATCAACCTATATCTGCCTCTCCATTCTTTGACATAAAAGGTCATCATATCCTTAAGTACAAAAGTGTATACTTGTGACAACAACTTTTTAGAAGTGCAAGCAACGACATCCAACCCTTAAGAATTGAGCCAAACCTTAATAGCATTAAAGCAATACATAGGAATAAAGCACAGCTATTTTTCTAACTTGTCTCTCAAGTTTTCTTACATAGAACACTTGAAAATGGAGCAAAATAGGCGAGCCATGATGTGTAAAGGCCCAATTCTTGATATCAGGCTCACCCAAAACTCCAACCAAATAGAATTTGTAATTGTTGTATCTGTCAATTTAGTTGCAAACACTTAATTGAGAATGCCAATTTTCATATCTAGCGTATATTTCTGTTTTTCCCATGATGAAATCCTGGAGCCCCAGCTTCCGGTTTACAACCATCCATGTAAAATAAGTGATATGTAAACTAGGTAAAAAGTTCCTCTGAGAATCCAACTAGAAAAGAAATATTCAACATCAAACTTTTGGCATAGTAGACTGATACATAAATTAACCCCACCTTATCACCAACACCAGTAAGAATCAATCCCATCCTCATTCGGCACTGATTAATCCTAACAAAAGAAGCAAGCAGGTTAGGATAAGAATGCAATTCCAGAAAACCTATAAACACTTTGTGCAGGTAAAAGGAAGGTGTCTATGCACTCCATGAAACTTTTCTACTTATCAATTTTACAAGGAGTAGAGGAGCAAGCAACATTTACTTCATAAATTGTGATTCTAAATATTTCATGAACTCCACTCAAGAAATTGACTATTGAAGTTTACCCAGCTGAATGACCTTTCCACTGAAAAACATTAACTGGGACATTCTGTAAAGAGAATCTGTGTTGCTCAAATGCAAGCTGCTCCAAGTAAATGTTTATTGGTATTTCAGAAGAGCCACATTCAGCAAGGATAAGGGGATCTGCCTGTTGTTGCTTTTGGAATTGTATTTGCAATAACTTGAGTTTATAAATGGCTGTACTCCTTCAGAGGATAAAAGAAAAGAAGATCACTTGTTAGAATATCAAGAATGCAAGCAATAAAGCAGGTTCCAATAATGGCTGGATAGAAATAAACCTATCAAATGACCAGTCAAAGAAGTTAAACTTAAACAATTTAAGATCCAAATACTCTAAATGCCTAATACGAATTATGTCCTAATCCACATGTAATATATGAACGGGCCTCAGTTGACTAAATCTATCTGGTCATCCACACCCCATGCCACAGAATATACTACATTATACAAGTAAAAGACTGCTACTGACATTGAGTAACACGGTACCAAGTGCTAACATGCAGAACAAAAAAAAATTCAGGCAGACAACACAATCAACTCTATAAAGAATTTTCATTTCTATGCTTTCTTCTGTGCATTGTAATAAGGTGTTGAATTAAGATTTGCTCAGAACACTCGAGTTTTTAGTATAAATAAAGCTATGTGGAAATGATGCAGTCCCAAATACTACTATGATTCATAGTTTCTAAAAGAGTCTATTTTGCTTGAGGGCAAGCAAGAGAGATTGTGGGGAGATTTGATGTACTCATAAATTAACTGATTTTATGCTATTTAATAATGACTATATTTTTGTTTGAAAATCAATTATTATGTTATTTAATGGATATATTTCACGTTTCCCTTCTATTTCTTTGTTTGTAAGTTTTTCAGTGAATTTTAGTTTATTATGGAGATAAAAAGTAGAAGATGAAGAAATGTTGGAGAAGATAAAAAAAAAAATAAAAAATCTATGTCATCCGATGACGTGGCGCATGAGAAGATGACACGTGGCGTAATCAAAAGATGACAAGTGACGCAATCAGAAGGTGACAAGTGGCGCTTCTAGAAGCCGCAACTTGGACCAATGAGGATGCGACATGTGGCAAAGTTGGGGAAATTAGGCCACCAACTACATTTTCAAGACTTTGGGGTGCAAATGACCATTTTGCCCCTGATTTTTGTGGCTATAAATGGGAGCTTATTTTTATGATTTAGACACCAATTTAGCTCCAATCTTCTCCATTTCTTTTATTATTGTCTTCATATTAGTGTATTTTGCAGATTTTTTTTAGAATAATATTTCAGGCTTTTTGTAATATTTAGTAAAGAAATTCTGTCCGGATAATTTCAATATTTCCGGGGAGTTTATCTTTCAAATTCTCTTTCTAATGTTTATAAATTCCATCTTATATTTATTAAATATGTATTGTGAGTAATTTCTTTTGTTAGCAAGGATATGTGTTAGTTATTAATAAATGGGATTATGAGATAATTTTCTTTGTACTTAATTTCTATTTGGATTTATTTAACTGGACTTATGGTCGGTTTACCCGCCTAGTCTTTATTTATTTTGCTTTATGCACTTTAAATATCGCAAATGGATGGCCGAGCCACCTATTAGTTTAATTTACTTTATGTCTTTTATTTTATGTATTATGGAAGGCCGAGCCTCCTAACTAGTTTAATATATTTTATGTCTTTAATTCTTTTTTTAATGGAAGGTCGAGCCTCCATACTTTTAGTTTAATTTATTTAAATGGCCGTTGAACCGCCTAATTTCTTTAGTTAATATAATCCAATATTTCTTTCTATATATATATATGTGTGTATTTATTAATATACTTATATATATTAATTAAGTATTTATATATTCCTGTTTTAACCAATATAATTGTGTGAATTAATTGGATTGACAATCTAGTTAATGAATGTGATTATATAGCTAGGATTATTAATCTTGTATTAATGATTCAAGTGGCATCTACTAGTTTAATTGAGTTGCAGCTCTTGCTTAATTAAATTAGTAGCGGAATTATATAATTTAAATTGTATATAATTAAGTTGATTGTTATATACAATTTAATGTTGTGATGCCTTATTTGTTTAATGCAATTTGATTGAACATCTATACACGCTGGTTGGTAGTGGTGTTTAATTAATTAAATATTAATTCGTCTGAGCTGATCGGGATTAATATTTTGTAAGGATAGGAATCTGTCTGAGTTGGTCGGGATTAATATTTTGTAAGGATTGGAATCTGTCTAAGCTGATCGGGATTCTAAAACCAACTACTTAATATGTATCTATCTATGATTAATCCCATGAAAAATATAACTTTAACTAATTCCTGCTAACGCTTTTTTTATATCATTTATATTCCAAATTCCTTTTAATTCTATTATCAAAATACCAAAAACCCCCAAAACCTTTTCCGATTAACGATTTTAATTTAAGAGTTGACAAATCTTTGTGGATTCGATCTCTACTTGCCCTATCTACATAGGAATTTTAGGTTTAAATTTGAGAGCTGTACGACAGGCTTCGTCAGTACTCACCCGTGATGCCAAATCATCGATCTTGGAGTGAAGTGTCTTGAAGTGATTGTCAAAGGTGCTGAATATCGAACCAATCTGAGATGAGAGTTTCTCTAGGGCACCCCAGATGGAATGATGTGAATAGATTCGTCTTCCTCTCCAACTTTTTCTTTACCTTTAGCCTTTTTCAAATCTGGGGCCTCAGGAGGAATATATTCTTCCTCATCTTGATGAAGTGATCTTTTAACACCTGGGAGCCCTCACCTTCATCTGAGACAAATTCGTCACCAACAACGCCTTCCTTGAGAATAATTGGTGGTTCTTTTCCCATCAGTCTCACTGTTTTCTTTGTTGCCACAAAGATCTCTTTCGAAGACATATTTTTCTTCAAGTCCCATGTGCCATTGAGACACAAAGCTTGCATTCTTTTAAAAGACGCAAATTGAACGTAGGGACATATTTTGTCCCATTCAATTCTGGGAATGAACGTTGAAGTGTCGGAAGACTTTGGTTAACAAGCATCCATAGGGTAAGCTCTCGGGAACACCTTTACTCTTCTCAATGGCAGTCATCATGTGTTGTACCATTATATAGCTGAAATCCACCATGATTCTCTTCACCAACAAATACATAAGGAACATATGCATAAACGTGACTGTAGTTTTATGGCCTTCAATTGGGATGAAAATGTTAGTGCACATATGATGAAGAATGCGATGCTCAAAACTGAACACATTTGATTCTCTCTTGACTAAGTTGACAAAAGTTTGCCTTGAGTGAAAATCTTCTCAAAATCCTCAGTAGAAAAGTCCTTGTGTCTGATCCTTTGATGAGTAGTAAGTACTCAACCCATCAATAGGAATCTTTAAATTTCATTTAAGCCAATGGAAGCAAATTGAAAATCTATCCCATTTACTCTTGAAACATAATTGGTCCTTATAGTCATCTCACCCTCTTTTCTATCACTTTTTCGAGATTGACATAAAATTGATATACTAGATCAGTGTATAAAGATTCTTCATGATCTATTATACTATCTCATCCTGCCAAGCCATATAGGTAAGAATTCTATCAAAGGAAAACTCATATCTATCAATGGTACTCCCAGAAATTACCTGGCGATTCTTGAGATAATAATTGTAACGGGCGTCATGATGCTTGCTCCTGAAGAGTTGTGAAGAAGCTGGCATGGTTATTTTCTTCTTTGGAACTTCTTGAGCCATTTGTGTTTTGCCCTTGTCAATTTGAGTTTTTGCCATTTCTAGGGTTTTGAGATCTAGAAATCAAAGATATGTAAGATGAATAGATGAATTGAAGAAGAAATGAATGTATTTATGGTAATTTGTAGTGGGTTATAGGAATTTGAAGAGATGTGGCTGATAGGTGAAGAGGTGGGAATGATTGGAAAATGAAAGGTTGCGTCCGAAAGAGGTATTTTTGTAACGGTCCTATAAGTGCGGTCGACCGGATCGTCGTCCGCACATTGAATTTTGTTTCTCTGGAACCTATGAGGTCAATGATTTGAATTTGCGGTCGACCGGAAGTTTTGATATAGGTTGTCCGCAAGTTCTCTGGAAGTTTTGCGGTAGATGAGTAATAAGCAGCAGTCGACCGGTAATCGTGTCATGATCATCCGCAAGTCCACTATCTGTTCTGTGGACGACTTTAACTCAGATGCGGTCGACCGCATCTACACTGGGTATCATCCAAACAAAAAAAAATGGTTTCGACAAACTTCACAAAAAAACCCAGTTAGAAATTGAAAGTTCCAATACCTCAGAGATTTCTAAGTAAACAAAAACCTTTTCTCAGCTAAAGGCTTTGTGAATATATCAGCTAATTGATCATCCGTAGGAACAAAATCAAGTGATATATCACCTTTTAAACATGATCACGTAAGAAATTATGTTTAATATCTATATGCTTAGGTTTTGCATGTTGTATAGGATTCTTTGTCAGATTAATGGCACTAGTGTTATCACAATTGATAGTAATACAATCAAAATTCAAGCCATAATATTCAAAGTAGTTTTCATGCATAAAACTTGTGCACAACAACTACTAGCAGAAATATTTCAGCTTCAGTGGTAGAAAGAGATACACAAGTTTGTTTCTTACTATACCATGAAACTAAAGAATATCCAAGAAATTGACAGTGACCACTAGTACTCTTCGTTCTACTTCTACTCGACAACTCGCATAATCTGCATAAGTATATGCTACTAACTTAAATGACATAGATTTATGATACCATAAACCAAAATCTAAAGTCTCTTTCAAGTATCTAAGAATATGTTGACAGCAATTAAATGAGATTCTCTAGGAGATGATTGAAATCTAGCGCATAAACAAACAGAGAACATAATATCAGGTCTACTAGCAGTTAAATATAAAAGACTACCAATCATACCTCTGTATATAGTTTGATCAATCATCTTACCATTTTCATCTTTGTCCAATTTAATAGACATGGCCATAGGAGTATCAATCTCTTTTGAATCAGTCATTCCAAACCTTTTCAGTAGTTCTTTTGTGTACTTGGCTTGGTTAATAAATGTACCTTCTTTTGATTGCTTAATTTGTAACCCAAGGAAGAATGTCAACTCACCCATCATGCTCATTTCAAATTCATCCTGCATAGTCTTAGAGAAATCCTTGCACATATTTTCATTAGTAGCTCTAAATATGATATCATCAACATATATTTGAACAATAAAAATATCATGTGCTTTGTTTTTAATAAAAAGGTGTAGTATCTACTATTCCTCTAGAAAATCCTTTTTCAATGAGAAATTTGCTAAGTCTTTCATACCATGCTCTAGGTGCTTGCTTTAAACCGTATAAAGCTTCAGAAAGCTTGTACACATGATTTACATAAGATTCATGAATAAAATCAGGAGGTTGTTCAACATACACTTCTTCTTGGATGAAACCATTTAAAAATGCACTTTTGACATCCATTTGAAATAATTAAGCATTTAAAGGAAGCAAATGCAAGTAACATTCTAATGGACTCTAATCTAGCAACTAGAGAGAAAGTTTCATCATAATCAATGCCCTCTTTCTGATTATATCCTTGAGCAACAAGTCTAGCCTTATTTCTAGTCACAAAACCATGTTCATCAAATTTGTTTCTAAAAATCCATTTTGTACCAATAATGGTGTGATTAGAAGGTTAGGTACAAGTTCCCATACTTTGCTCCTTTCAAATTAATTTAATTCATCTTGCATGGCAATAATCCAAAAATCATCACTAAGAGCTTCATCAATGTTCTTAAGTTCTATATGACAAAAATGCAAAATTATCAACAAAGTTATAAAGTGTCTTCTTATTCTTACCCTACCCCTTCATTTGGATCACCAATGATTTGATCCATTGGATGATTGTGGACAAATTTCCATTCCTTTGAAGATCAAACTTTGTTTCTTCTTCTAAGTGAGGTAGATTCTTGATTGTCAAAGAGTTCTTTATTTCATCCTTTGATGTTGAAGGATTTCATTTGATTGAACAACATCTTTATTTATTGACTCCATAGGTATTTCCTGAATATCACCTTCATTCTCATCTCTTGACAAATAGATGTTAGATTCATCAAAAACAACATGAATGTCTTCTTCAATGATCATAGTTCTCTTATTATACACACGATAAGCTTCTTATTGAAGAATAGCCAAGAAATATACCTTCGTCGGATTTCTTATCAAACTTACCAAGATTGTCTTTGACATTTAAAATAAAACATTTACAATCAAAAACCTTGAAGTAAGAAATAGGAGGAGTTTTGTCAAACATGATTCAAAGGGGGTTTTCTTCACAAATGGTCTAAGAAGCACTCTATTTACAATATAACAAGAAGTATTTACAGCTTTAGCCCAAAAATACTTTGGCAAGTTACTTTCACATAACATCGAACGAGCCATTTCCTGTGAAGTACGATTTTTCCTCTCGACAACACCATTTTGTTGACGAGTTTTTGCAACATAAAAGTTGTGAGAAATACCATTCTCGTCACATAATTTAGTGAAACTATTATTGCAAAATTCTCTACCATTGTCACTTCTAATGGAGATAAGTTTGCATCCAATGGTGTTTTGTACTTGTTTAAAAGCTTGACAAAAGCTCCAAAAACTTCATCTTTGCTCAACAAGAATAATACCCAAGTAAATCTAGAAAGGTCATCAACTATCACATATGCATAGAATTTTCCACCAAGACTCATTGTTCTCATAGAACCAAATAAATCCATATGTACAAGTTCAAGAGGTTTTAAGGTAGAAACCATCTTCTTAGATTTAAAGGAATTCTTAACTTGTTTACCATATTGACATGCATCACAAATATGATCTTTTTCAAAATGAATGGCAGACAATCCTCTAACATATTCATATTTTGATAGTTATGCAAGGTATCCATGCTAACGTGTCCTAATCTACGATCTACGATGCCAATTATGCATCATTATCTTTCAAAGCAAGACATTTCACATCTTGTTTAACTAAATCATCAAAGTAAAGATCATACATATTTCCATTTCTATTTCCAACAAAAACAATTTTGTTAGAGTAATCATCAAGAATTACACATGAATCCTTCTTGAAAATAACCTTAAAGTCATTATCGCATAATTGACTAATACTAAGTAAATTATATTTGAGATTATCGATAAGAAGAATGTTTTTAATAAAAGAAGTACTTTTACCAACATTGCCAATGCCAATGATTTTCCCTTTCTTTTTGTCACCAAAAGTCACAAACCCTTCATTCTTTGGTTCAACATCATTAAGTATGGATGCATTTCCAGTCATGTGTCTTGAGCATCCACTATCAAGAAACCATTTGTTCTCCTTTGTTTTCAATTGAAGACAAACCTACACCAAAGATATTAATAATCCTTTTGGTACCCCAATTCTCTTGGTCCATTGAGGTTAGTTCTTTAACTACCCATGTGTTTTTAGCACCATTCTCAATCTTTTCTTCACATAACATCTAGTCACCTTGTGACCATTTTTACCACAATAGGTACAACATATTTTTGAAGAAGTTGAGACATGTGAATAATATGCATGAGATACTCTCTTATGTACATGTGACATATTTTCATGTGAGTGAGAAAAGCTCTTATGTGTGTGAGTCATCATTATAACTATCATCAAAACCAAGGCCTCTCTTATCATGAGTGGGTCTTTGCATACCAAGTAATTTGTTCAAATTGTCCCTACCACATGTGAGTTTTTGCAAACTAGCACTTAAATCACTCATTTTAACTTTCATGGCATCATAATCACTCATCATATCACCCAACTTCTTGTTTCTAGCAACAAGATCAACATTAGCACTTTCAAGGAATTTCACTTATCATTTAAACCAAGAGCATTCTCATCAAACAGATTTTTGTGGAAATTAACATGGCATTTTCATCTATGAGTTTTAGTATTATCTGAAGATAGTTTTTTCTACTTGACATTTCAAGACTTTGTTTTTCTTGATAATCTTATTCATTTCTTGATAGAGATTGGAAATGAATTCATCTTTATCAAATATGTCACAAACTCATTATCCCTTTCACTATCAACTAAAGTAGAAGTTTTTGAAGTATTTACCTCATCTTCAATAGCCATGAAATAAATATTTTCATGTTCAGTTTGTTCTTCATCTTCACTTCCTTCTTGATCCCAAGTGCAAGCAAGTCCTTTCTTGTTTTTTGACTTATACTTCTTTCTTTCTCTCTTAATTTTGGCAGTCTACCTTGAAGTGATTTGGACTTCCGCATTCATAGCATTGCTTTGAGTTGGTATTTGTGGATGTGGATGGCTTCTTTTTGAATTTAATGAAGTGTCCCTTTTTGAACATTTTCTTGAAGTTCTTCATGACAAAAGCTATCTCCTCATCATCCATTTCTTCCTCATCACTAGAAGATTCATTATCGTTGTTCTCTTTGGCTTTGAGAGGCAATCCCTCTTTTCCCTTTGTTTTCTACTTCTTGATCATTTATCACTCATCTTATTTATGAGTGAGAAGTGATCCAATAAGCTCTTCTACTGGTTTCTTCTTCAAGTCATGAGTTTCTAGCATAGCAATGGTTTTGCTTCCCAAGCCTTTGGTAGAGCATTGAGTATCTTCATGTTTTATTATCCTATAGAAATGACTTACTAAATACTTTTAAACCGTAATAATGTTAGTAAACGAGTAAATATATCAGCAATATTTTCATTTGATTTCATAGAGAAAAGTTCATACTCCCTTGTAAGCATACCAAGTTTGTCTCCTTTACTTGCTTTGTACCTTCATGAGTCACTTCGAGTAGTCTCCACATTTCATGTGCGGATTCACAACATCTTACCCTATTATACTCATTCATATCAAGTGCACAAGTAAGAGTGTTCATAGCGAGAAAATTAAGGGTCATTTTCTTTGTATTTTCATCATCAAATTCCTCAAATATTTTGTCATCTTGATACCATCAACAACTTTAAAAGGAACTAAGGACCAATTTCAACTATATTCCATATTCATAGTTCAGGAGAAGATATATAAATTCTAACTCTATTTTTCCAGAAATTATAATTTGTACCATTCAACAAAGGAGGTCTAGTAGTAGAGTAACCTTCTACCATCATAGTGTTGTCTAGATGTGCCATAGAATCTTGCTTCTAGGTGGGTTAAACTTTTTAACAAGAAGACCTACTCTGATACCAATTGAAAAGCCTAAGAGGGGGGTGAATTAGGTTTTAACGATTTTTCCAACTTTAAATCAAACAATACTTTCTAAGCCAACAAACAATATCAAACACTTGGTGCTCAAATAGTGTGTAGAATAATGTGTTCAAGAAATTTGCAAAGAACACAACGATTTATAGTGGTTTAGTTTATCCAACAAAACCTAATCCACTACCTTGAGCTATCTACTCAAGGATTTCACAAAACCTTTCAATAATTTAGTACAAGAGATTACAATAGAGGCTCACTCAATTCACCTTAGGGTTTTACAACACAAACCTCTTACCCAATCAAGGTTCACTCAACACTTTGAGTTTTACACTACAACCTTGATTATACACTTATCTCTAATATGCGCAATTAATGAAATAGAACACTTAAGACAATCACAATTATCTATAATTCAAGGCTCCTCTAACCCTTAGAGTTTTAACTCAATGCAACCTGAATAAAACTAACAAGATAAGAATATGAGAGTTTGATATAAATATCACCTTAAT